>VMDR010002466.1:0-91462 GCA_007922815.1 Macrotus californicus
ATAAATGTGAATTTTTAAGCAAAAAGAGCGGTTATTGAGAACTGAAACCAATGTGCTTTCCCACCGTGTCTCTTTATGATAAACAATTATGTGTCCATCATATTTTACTGTTTCTGTACCAAACACTACTAGGACTGGACATAATAACTTGCTACTTATTTCAGAAAATCCTTGCTTACCTGTGAAGACCAACAGCTTGCTCAACAATATTTGCTTCAAGACCTTACCTTACCGTGCCCACCTGTCTGAAGCTAATGCCCAGCCCCAGCCAGTTCCCCACGCGGTAAGACCTGCGTTGCAGTCACTCAGCTCTGACCCTGAAGCCCTTCACACATTTCCCCCCAATTTTGTCCTTTGGAAATTCTGCCAAGACTTTGTCAAGAAGGTGTTCTTTATCAAAATAAATCTGATAAATTTCACTTTTCTTGATCACCAAGTTTTCCTAGGTTTTTTGAAAAATTGTTTCACTCATATATCATGAACACATTTTTTTACTCCTTTTCTTTTTTAATTTTTTTTTTTGTTATTCTCATCTGAGGACATTTTTTTCATTACTTTTAGAGAGAGGAAGGGAGAGAAACATCAATGCGAGAGAGAAACATCAGCTGGATCCCAGACCAGGGATCTTAAGGGCCCTGACCAGGAATCGAACCTGCAACCTCTCAGTTATGGGACAATGCTCCAATCAACTGTGCCTCGCTGGCCAGGGCCCTTACCCATTTCCACCTGTAACATCATTCTTACGTGTCATAATCCATTTAACCAGTTTCCTATTGTTTGGTCTTCAGGATGTTTCTAATATTTTACTCTTACAACCATGCAATAATGAAGTTCCAGTCTGCTAGATTCTTCATTATCTCTGATTCCCCTCAGAATAGATTTCTGGAGGTAAAACCGCTAAATCAGAAGGCATGCACATTTTAAGGCTCCTGATATATATTGCTAAATTTGCCTCCAGATCATTCCAACTTTCTCTTACCAGAAGACTATGAGTGCTTACTTTATTCAATCACTGCCTATATTGGGTTTTATTATTTTTCAGTTCTTTTCTGTGTGGTAAGTGAAACACGCCAGATGGCTATCTGGTTATCTGCTTGTTGAGGATCTCTCCCAAGTCTGAAATTCCACTTTCGCGACTGTGTTGGGGCTCTGTCTCTCTCAGAGGGCAGTGGGCCGGCTCCCTTCTCCGCAGCTTAGCTACTGCATGTCTGCGAGGCTGCTGCATCATGGAATGCGTCGACTATAAGCTGGTTCTTGTGGCAGCTGTTCCCCTTTGGGCTTCTTGGTATATCTCTAAGTAGAAGAAAAGAATGTAGAATTTCTTCTTTAAGTAAAACATGAGAAAATTTCAAAACAAAAATCTTTACTTTCGGCCATGTGAGAATTGCCATTTTAGATCAAACCCAAAGTATATCCCGCCAGTAGAGTCTCAAGAGTATTGGGAACATATTGTGAGAAGGTGTCTCTGCGTGGCGGAGTAGGGGTACTTTCTGACTTAGAGTTTTGGAGACATTAGTTTCCAAACTTCAGAAGAGTTATTCTCTACCAGAAATGTTCACCAGAAACTCTTAGAATTCGCTGAGCGTTTGGCCGTCAGAGTGAGGTCAGCCCCGTCCTTCAGGAAGATGACTGCACCACGTGAGAACAGAGACAGCGAGCCAGCGAGCCAGCAGGCCCTGCGCTGGGGTTTGTGCAAGCAAGAGGACCTGAAGTGCCAAATCTGTATTTCTGGGGTGATGATCTCCAAAGTGCTGCGGCCCTTAAAATAAGACCCAAGAGACAGGACAATTCTCAGTCTTAAATGCTAGTTTAATTAATGGGGAAAGGAGACTTTATAGTCACCTGGAACCGAAGGACTTCCGGGAAATGATGGTCTTCAGTCTTCCCTTTGGTCCCCTCCGCATTTCCATGCAGCGCACAGCTCCTGGGGTACTATGTCTTGTCATCAGGTCAGTGACTCTCAGAGAGATTCTCAAAAATCAGGCCAAGGTGGCACTAACTCTCTGGCCCTTACTTCATCACGATGCCATACAACCTAAAAGCAAAAGCCAGGAGAAAGGTGATGAATGTGAAAGAGCATGAGACTCGAACTGAACCACTACATAATAAAGACCACAGCAGGGCCAAGTTCAACATCCAAAAGAGACATAGAGCCCCAAAGCTATCATGTGGTTATTTAATTCTAGAAAAGGGAACTATATGAGGGTGTTGAGGGGAGTAATGAAAGGAGCAGTTAAAATGCAAATTGCCCACCGGAGACTATTTTAAAATGCTTCTTGTGAGTACCTTGCAAAGAGCTCCAAAGTCAATAATAAAAGACCCTATAAATGCATCGAGGCAGAAAGCCAAGGAGATAATCAGTGGGACCACTTGACCCAGAGCTACACTGGGAGATGAAGTGGAGAGAATGTGAAGAGGCGGCGGTTCTTTTTCCTGTTCAACTCTGTGAAAATGAAGACAGACAACACGGCCATCCTCACTTCCTCTTTTGAAAAACACTGTCGGAAACATGGATTCAATCACAATTAGGCTTAATGAACTGAGGGCAGCAGATGCCAACAAGAGGATCTCGAAGGGAAAGCCACTGGGTAAAATTCATGGTTAAAAGATGGGAATGAGCATCCCTGGGAGGGGCTGGAAAACACCCCACTCCGGCCAGAACACGGTATCAGTTGCACCCACAGCACGTTGATTTTTGGAGATCTCGGCCCAAGGCTCCTGCATCCAATGGCGGTGACTATTACTGTGCCGAATGCCTGTCCTGGGGTCCTCTCGTGCTAAGTGGAATGTATTTGCATTATCTCACATTCTTTTCTTAAATTAAAACAAAATTTTCCATTACAGTTGACATTCAATATTATATCAAAAGTGAAGGGATTACGGAGTACAAATTGGCATTATCTCAAATTCTTACAACATTCCCACAATGTATACTGTTTTTCACTTACAGAATGGGACTCTGAGGCCCACAGCAGTTAAGCAGATCGCTCACGTTCACAAGCCAGTAGGAGTTAGGACTGCAACCCAAAAGACTGATACCAAGTCTTAAAGGTGAGGCAGACAGACCGAAACAAAAAGTGTTTTTTTAATCTGCAAGGCAGAGCTGTAATGCGATCCAACCCAAAGTAATGACAAGAGTGCATTGATCACCAGGTAGAAGTGTGAAGCAGGTAACACGTAGTGTGAGAAACCCTAAACAGCTAAAATTAAAAATACAAATTACTTAATAATGCATCTTGGAGAATATTCTGTGCAAGTACATAAAAAGCTGCCTCAGTGTTTATTTTATAGAAGCATAGTTTTCACTTATCTAATTTATTTATAAGTATTTTTAATTAAAAAACAAACAGGCACACAAAAGGAGAAAATTCATGCAGTTCAAGAAGCATTACCACGAAAAGTCGGTGGCCTTTCGACTGCAAACGTTCTCGCCCACTTCCCAAAAGCTGCCACTGGTAACAACTTCTTGTATTTACTTCCAGAAAATTTGCATGGGTACACACGCACCCATCACATTGCACATGTCTTTTCTTGTTTAGTAAGAATATAGGGCGTGTGAGCGGACATGCATGTGTCATGTATTTTATAAAAAATGGAAGGGCAGTATTCTTTATCTTGCATTTTTTACTGAATACATCTTGGAGAGCTTTCCGTATGAATGCATGATTCATGCTCTTTGTAACATCTGAATGGTGTTTCACTGTGTCAATGTAGCTTAACCCAGTCAACCAGTCTACATTTAACCGACGTTTATGCCGTTTCCAGTCTAAGGCTATTGAAATGTTGCTGCAGCGAACCATCCTTGCAGGTGCTTTGAAAGTGTGCGAGGAAATATTTGTGGGATAAGTTACTGCTGTGATGGCCGGATTCCAGGAATATGCATTTAATTAATTATTTTTCATTTTTATTCTAATCTCAATAATAAATGCACTTGCCTTGTTCAAAAATTAAAACAGTGTAACAAAAATATTAGAAAGTCTCAGCACCCCCATCCCTGATAATTATACTTCCTTCACCATCTGTAAATATTTTACTAGTTTCTTGTGAACCCTTCCAGATTGTTCTTTATTCAGTCACAAAAATAAAAATATATGTTTTACCCCCTCTGTTTTTACAACTGAAGCACTGACTCCATACACTGTTCCATATCTCCCATTTCCCCTTGATGTGCTTTACAGATGTGAGGATGTAGGGTGCATCCCCACTTTTTTACAGCTTCGTACTACTCTGTAGTGTAGACATTTCACAACCTAACTAGCTCTCTTTCAATAGACACTAAAGTTATTTCTAAGTATTTGTGAGGGCAAACAATGCTGTGGTGAGTAAAGGCATACATACCTTATTTTACATTTATATGAATAGACATGTGAACATGCGTACAGCATGCTACCATTTGTGAAAAAATAAAGGAAAGTAAATTTGTAATAATTCCTCGGAAGGATAAACAGAAAGCTAATAATGTTTTTTTGCTGGGGAGGATGGGAATGGAATGACAGGGAACAAGGCAGGAAGGAGGTTTTTTTCTGCACGTCTATTGATGCTTTATTATTTGAACCATGTGAATCTGCTACAGGGCCACGTGCCTACTTTAAAAATTGTGTAATGTGTGTCACAATCTGTTTATGACATGTTCAGATGAGGTTATTTTCTTAAATAGGCTGATCAGGACATCTTAAGGCTCATGAAGCAAAGTCTTAAATGACCAGAGTGCTTCTCTTCCAAGTTCATCCCTTGGTTCTCTACCTGGCTGGTAGCACAACCATCAGCATCAATTTTCATATGTTTTTCTTCCCCAGGTGGTTAACTTTAGATTGCTAGTATTACTCCCTTTTCCTGAAACCCTAGGGACATTGGAAATCCCAGTAAACAGACCCTTCCTACAGAATTAAACAAGGAATTTCATCAATAGAAAACACCACGTATCATACATACATAGACCCAACATCCCATGAAAAGAAAAACATGTGGCGGCAGAGAATCCCTAGGCAGCCTTGGCTTGCAAAGTCCACTCAAGGGCCCACGTGTGAAATCAGACCACACACTGCTGTGTGCCTCAAGCCCCAGGGGCCCCTCAGGCTGAACCCGGGAAGCTGCGCTCACGCCAGTCCTCTTCTCTGAATGGCTACTCCTGGGAACACTGAGCAGTCTCCCACCACTTGGACCTTCCAGGAACTTAGATTCCCATGCCATCCTGTTAGCTTTTCGTTGAGCATGCTCCCTCTTCAACAAGTCATACTGCAACCAGAAGGAGGTATTGGGGATATTCTATCCATTAAGCTTCATAGATCATTTTTTTCCTTCTTCCAATTCTTTCTCCCCGCTCTCTTTCTCCTAAGAGTCCTCCCTGTGACCATTAGGTCCCCAGGGGTTTCCCCGCCCCTCAGGCTAGCAGCACCTTTCTGTTTGTGTCATAATTTTATTACACATGAGCTTATTGTACACTATATCACATCATATTGCATCACCTAAGTTATCTCTTTTTAGAATTAGAGCAAAAAATTTAAAAGCCATTGGCTGTTTTAGAGGGTGAACTCAAAGTGGGGGTGACCATAGATCTAAGACTCCACAGCATTCCAGGTATTCATAGGACAAATCATATGAATGGCACCTTTGCTCTTCCACATATCCATGTGATATGGGCTGAATTATAGCTCCCTAAATGGTGTGTTGGACTCCTAACACCTGGTACCTGTGCATGGGACCTAATTTGGAAATAGAGTCTTTGCAGATGTAATCAGGTAAAGAGGAGGCCATACTGGATTAGGGTGGGCCCAGATCCAATAGGACTGTCATCCTTATAAGATGAAAATTTGAACACACGGAGGAAACTTGGCCATGTGAAGACAGAGGGAGAGATTAGAGTCATGCCACCACAAGCCAAAGAACACCTGGAGCCACCAGAAACCGGGAGAGATGAGGAAGGCTTTGCCCTGGAGGCTTTGGGAAGGCGAGGCTCTGCCAGCACTTTGATTCTGGACTGCTGGCCTCCAGACCCATGAGAGAACACACTTCTGTGTTGTTACGCCACCCAGATTGTGGTACTTTGTTAATGAAGCCCTAAGAAACTAATATACCGTGTATCTGCTCATTTCTAAGTTATGTCCTGTGTGTGCCCCCTCCCTGTTCTGTTTCCACATATTCCCAGCCAAAACGGAAGGTCACTCAAGCATCTTCAGAGTAGGGCTGTCTGCTGAACCAGAGGTGGGATGTCAGCGACCCATGCTGAAGTCTGAAACCAAGTGCCCTGCTCAGGCCACCTTCCTGACATCCCCTGTGAGCATTGGAGAGCCACTTCACTAAAAGGAGCCTGAGTAATGTCCCAGGAATGTTCAGGAGATCAGAGGTCTGGCTCTATATCATTGTTTTGCACCTAATCCCACATCCAAAGGGGTTCCCAACTGCCCTGCCCTGGCTCCAGGCATTTGGAAAACATGTCTTCCATTGCTTCCCTCCACCTCGTCATGCAAGGAGGCACCTACCAGCTTTGTCCACTCCAAATGCCTTTGAGCTCTGCAGTGATGAGAAAAGGGAAGAAAGTGCCCACTTTCAAAGCTGTTTGCCTGAAGAGCACCTGGAGGACTTATTTGGCAGGTTCTTCCTTCAGATTTCCTTTTTGGTGATCACGGATTTGGCAGTGGGACACTTGGCTAATCCTCAAAGAACACAAATCAAAACGCCCAGTTCTCCTGCCCCATAATTATGTTATCCAGTTACTCCCCTTGAGCCGGTGATAAAAGGAAATCTACCAAGTGGGTGCTCGACAGGTGGCCTTAAAAGGTTTAAATTGCCACTTGAAACTGGGCTGATGAAAGGGGTCTGTGCAGGTGTGACTGAAGCAGACATGGACAGGACGCACTTGTTCAGGGTGGGGCCGCTCAGGGTACACCCAACAGGTAGAGGTTTAGGCAAGTGTCTTCTCTGTGGTTCACCTTTCGTTACTGACCCAGATGCTGAGGCAAAAGACAGGGCAGTGTCAGGATTGAGGGCTGCACCTGGGCAGATGCAGATCCTGGGCAGATCCTGTTGAGGATTCTGCTTCCTCATGCCACATGGTACCATCTATGACAACAGGTCAACCGTATTTCAGGACCCATTCTGAACAGAAGCATAAGAGCTCCTGTTGGTAGTCTTAGAATGTTAAAAAGCTTAGCTCATTTGGCATTGAATCTTTCAGATAGTGTTCTAGCCAACTGGTCCCACTCTTTAGCATCCATCTTCACTTATGTTCTCCTGCTTTCATCTTGTGGAAATTTGCTGAGGGAGTGTCTGTGCCATGTTGGTGATTTTGGATGGGGACTTATACTTCCTCACAAAACTCATGTTTTTATTATGTTTTCAGAATTTTGAGGGCCTCTCATCCCCCTTTAGTCATTTCCATATTTGACACTTCTTGGCATGGCACCATATTTTATTTCTCTCTGAACCTCTTGAACATATCTTCCTAAAGTCTACTGAAGACATCTTTAGAAAGCAGTGTCGTTCCCTTAGCATTTAGGGGCTCTAGAATGAAGGGGTGCTGTCTCTTTGGGTTTCTGTGACTTCCTTTCTATCGACCTTACTTTAGTTTGGAATTAGGTTCAGAGGATGTCCAGAGAGTTGTAGTTCCCAGCTTTTCATCTTTTCTCTGTCAGATTTTGTGTCCATGGTGGGGAAGCACCTCTGTTCACTCTCACTTTGGAGGATAGGCTACTTTCCTAATCTTTCAAGCAGACCTGTTTTTTGGGGGGCGGGGGGAGGTGGGGATGATCTTCTGTTGACCTTATGGGCACACAACATGATTGAAATATTTAGAGGAGGGTAATCCTTGAGTTAGGTAGCAGGCAGGGATGGACAGGGAGTCTCTCTATTAGATCCTCAGTTGAATTGCCTTTTTTTTTTTTATTCTTGATGAAAATGTTGGGACTTTTAAAAACTTCTTTCATGAAGTACACAAAATTTTTCATGTATTCTTGACAGTTTATCACATTTTGGGCAGTTGAAAATCATA
This sequence comes from Macrotus californicus, assembly GCA_007922815.1. NCBI lineage: Eukaryota > Metazoa > Chordata > Mammalia > Chiroptera > Phyllostomidae > Macrotus > Macrotus californicus. Next base: position 7,988 of record VMDR010002466.1, read on the forward strand.
ATTAAACTCTGGAGAGATGAAAGAAGGAGAGGTACATCCTCTCTACTGTGCCTTCTCTCCCACAAACTGTGAAACTGTGATTGCCATAGTTCAGCCCGAAGTCCCATTCCTCATGCGTGAAGCTTTTTGTCTTCCTTAGTTCCTGCATGTTGGGAAAAGTAGTGTCACTGCTGTAACCAGTAACTGCCATATCTTAGGCAGAATAAAAAATAAAGCATTGATTTCTCATTCAGGTCACTGACCAGCTACAGTGATGGAATCTGAGTGGTCTCATGGCTATTGTGTTCTCCTTTGCCAGAGACTCAACTCAGCCTTCCTTGTGCTGGGTGTGGCCATGTGACCAGGCTCTAGCCAATAAGAGGGAAGGAAAGTCTTGGGGGCTGCCTAGGTTGTCTTCTGTGATAAAAGGATAGCACTTTTTTCTACTTGCCTCTTTCTTCCAAATCGTGCTGGGGATCCAGTGTCAGCATGGAATACCTTTTTACCTAGAAATTTCAATCCACTCCTGTCTCCCACTTCCAATCTTTCTTCTTCCACTCCTACCTTTACATTGCAACCAGTCACCTAATTAAAACCCATGTCCAGTCATATCACTTCTCTCTGTAAAAATAACACCTGACTTCCATTGATGAGGATATCTCCACATGCCTCGATTTAAGGACAAGGCATAGCATCCATGAGAAATATGCCTGGGTCTGTGGCAGCCATCCGTTGAGATGAGGTAACGAACATGAGGGTGAAAAGCCCTCATGCTGAGGAAGAGCCAGGTAGAGGGACGGAAGGAGCCCAGGGCCCTGGAGGCATCGCTGAGCTCCTGAGCCAGTCCTAGACCCTCTCATTATGCGTCTCCAGGCTCCTTATTATGGGAGATAATTACGTCTCTTCTTTTTGTTGTTGTTGTTACTTGCTGATATAGACCCTTCATGGTCTGGTCCCAACCTAACTAGTCAGCCTGTTTTCTCTCTTCATCACAGTGTATCTTGCCCTCCAGCCACTACAAGCTCCTTAAACACTCTCATGGCTTTTTCTCTTGATTGATCCTCTTTTCCTGCCTAGAATGCTCTCCTTCTGCTTCTTTTCCAGGCACACAGGTGTTCACATCCCTCCTTCTAGATCTGGCTTTTTTGGTTCCTCCTGTGGGAAACCTTCATTGCTTTCCTCCATGCACGCCTAGTCTCCTCCAGCTCTCGCTTTCTGCCTCAGTGACAAGCCAGGGACACTTCTGTCACTGTTGAACATCTAGTCTTCCTGATTCGGAGCCACTTGAGGTCAGGGATAGTGTTTTACTTATTTCTGAGTTGCTAGCAACCAGCATAGTATACTACCATATTTATTGTACCATATGCTATTATTATTAAAATATACTATATTATTAAACTCTATTAAGCACATTATAGGTACTTAGTAAAGGTGTCTTGATGGATCTGCTGGCAAAGGCTTTCCTTCCAACAATGACCCCTCGCCCATTGCCAGGAGCCCATCACACTGTGACCACAGCTCACACCACTTCTCCTGGGCCTTCTTCTCCCTACATACCCTAGCTCCGTGTCATCTTAGAGTTGGAAGAGATCTCAGAGCTTTGCTAAGTTTTCTTACAGCAATAGCTATTAAGTGAAATAAAGGATTCCAAAAATAAATATATTTTTGTTTTGTTAACACTGAGTTGAACAAAATTTAAACAAGTTCTTCAGTGAACTTCTCAGAGCCCATAATATGCTAATATGTGTTGGGAATCTCTGAGAAAGGAACACAGTGACATTTCTCAAGGACCCACCCCCACTGTGGATCCCTTTCCTCTCAAGCGCTCCCCTGGACTCAGTTCTGTGGTAAGCAGCATGAGGCACTCTGCTCTGCTACATCCCCTCATTCTATAGGTGAGAACTGACTTCCCTGGAGCCCAGAGCCAACCAGCAGTGAGGCTGCCTGCCTCCCAACTCAGAGTCTCTCTGTCCCATTCGGTGTCTCCATCTTGATCTTCTCTGCCACTTTCTGGTCACACCACTAAGTTAGCACTTTGCATGGTTGGTCATGTATGCACTTATGTCTAGAACTAAATTACAACTTCCTGAAAGGGGGTGCATTTCAACACTCTCCTAATTTCCTCCTCACCGTGCACAGAGCCGGGCGTGTGGTCAGCATACTATCACTGAAGAAAGAATGGTGAAGGAATGAGCAAGAGAGGTGAAAGTTTATCATAGTGTCTTGAGAAGTCACCAAAAATCTCTCTGGGGAATAAAATAGATCCAGTGTTACTTTATGTACCATTAAGAAGGGAAGTGCTTTCCATGACCTCACCACCACTCTCTTTCATCATCAGCTGTAAAGAATATCCTCTTTCAGGGGAATTAAAACAAAAGCAAATGTGTATCTTAAAATTTATGAAATACAGTAAAGGCATTTACTCACAGCAAAACTCAGTTCTACAGATAACCTCATTCCACTGGAAACTCATTTCAAAATTGCTCAAAGCCTCAGAGTGGAAAGGGAGCAGGAAGGAGGGAAGGCTTGGAGTCAGAGGGGTAGAGAAGAACAGCTAAGAGCATTCTGCCAAGGGCCAAGGTTGTGAGTGCCTTGAGGTTTTCAAGGGCGGTGGTCATTGCTGTCGGGCAGGCTCCAGCTGCAACCCAACAGGCAGGGCACACAAATGGCATCAATTAATCTGAGATTGGTAATGACATGTTTGTTTTGGATTGAAGGAATGCCCTTGTGGCTTCAGTGCAGTGGTTGGATTGTTGTGGATGGAGGGTGGGGAAATGCATGTCCTGGACACAGTCATGCAGTGGCCCTTGGAAACTATCCAAGAGGGTTCTGGGGTATTTTTGATATTTGGGAATCTCTGGGTAAAATCATTTTCTCAAAGAACTTCAAAGAAGTGTCCTGAACCTGTGAACCAGAGGATGATACTCACGTGCCAATGGCCATGTAGTAATGCTCTAGAGTTGATCTGTACACTTTCACCTTTCTTTCTTTCTTTCTCTTTCTTTCTTTCTTTCTTTCTTTCTTTCTTTCTTTCTTTCTTTCTTTCTTTCTTTCTTTCTTTCTTTCTTTCTTTCTCCTTCCTTCCTTCCTTCCTTCCTTCCTTCCTTCCTTCCTTCCTTCCTTCCTTCCTTCCTTCCTTCCTTCCTCCCTTCCTTCCTTCCTCTCATTGTTTGCAAGGCTTCTTTCTCTGACCATGTACACACTGGGGCCAGAGGAAGTCATTTCGCCATTGCCAGAACATGGTCCAAATTCATGAGTTTGACATTTCAAACCAGACCCATGCCCTCAGTGGTCAGGTTGGTTTTCCTTCAGCCAAAGACAACCTTCTGTACTTGGACAGGGTGGCCTGGGTTGAAGGGCATTTACAGGGCTTATTAAAAAGGGCACCGAAGTCTTCTGGGAGAGAAAATAGCTCTTTCCAGAGAGATTTTCATGATTAAGTGCAAATGAATCTAAAACACATGGATCAAATTTCCCTGAAATTACACAGTTTTCAAAATTATGGGGGGAAGAAAAGAAATGGTTTTTCTAGTAACCCCAAAACATCTGAAGAAGAAACACACACACTCGTGCACACAGAAATAAACCAACGGACGGTGTCTGAGGTGTCCTGTAAATGCAGGACCCAGCCAAGCCTGTCCTTCATGGGTGAGGAAGGCTGAGGCCTACCGCTCATCATCTATAAAGGTCTGAGAACCTATGGCCAGGAACCCTGGCCCAGCAGACATGCCCTGCAATTTTGAAGAGGGAGGCAGGGCAGCCGGGGAGAAAGCCCGTTTTCTGTTGGTGAAACCTCTCCATTACTTACCTTTACCTTTATGAATGCTGTTAAGGTTTGGGCTCTAACATACATAACTTTAAATCAGTAATATCCTTCATGGTCCTGTGATTTGTTGGCTCCATATGTAACCTCTTGGCCCATTAAATTGGCTCCAACTCAAATCCTGTTGTTTCTTTACTTTTGGCATTCTTTTTTGTTGGGAAGAGGCATAGAGCAGAGGAGGGCGCGGGTAGGAGAAATGAGAAGAAGCTAGAGAAAGAAGAAAAAAATGGAATTCCTTCTACTGAAATTTCTAAATGTGGAACTCATTGTCTGTACCGGGTTTGAGGCAGAAAAAAAAAAAATCCTAAGAGTTTAAATATTTGTTGAAGTCTGAATTTCTCCCTGCACCCGTCCCCCTCTTGTAAAATTAAAGCTGAAGCTAGCAGTTCACGTCTAGCTCTTGAAATGTCACCAGCAACATTGCTATTATTCTGATTTTCTGGGCGGCGCCCGTCGGTTCCCTGCTGCAGCTCAATTAAGTGGACTCAGCCTCTCGTGGATCTGGCCTGACAGCTGCATCGAATTTGGGTTCATTGGGTGATTTATCCGGCCTGCTGATGTACAGCCACATGATTTAGGAGTGAAAAAAACCCTGGAATGCACCAAAAAGCAATATATGCATTATTAATAATAATAATAATAAAGATAAATGTCAGCCCCAAGTGACTCTGGTGGCCCTTGCCACTCCATTTAACATTTTAACGGTGGCATGTGGCCCCTGCGTGGCACTCAGTTCTGTCTGGTGCCTTCAAGGAGGCTAAGAAAAGGTTATTTGTCAAATGCTGGGTCGGAGTTGGGGGTGGTATTTTTGGAACTCTAGGTCAGACCAGCCCAGCTGCATTCCTGTCCCTGTCATTGAACGAGCTGAACTTTGTCACATTATTAAGCTGTCAGCAACGCCAGGGCGTTGTTTAGATTTCTGGTGGGAACTCCTCACACATGCTCCAGGGCTCCGTGGGGATTTTATCAACACCATTGTAAAACATGCACAAATGAGCTGTGCTGGAATCGCCCTGGGAAGACTGGGCTCGCTGGGCCTCATCAGACAGGGATGGAAATACCAGAGCCGGACTCCAGTGCCACCCACCGGCACCCTCCCCAGCGCCCTCTGCCAACACTCCCTGGGAGGCAGGTCCCTTGGCTCCGCTGTGTCACTTCTGCCTGAGTGTTGATGGCTGAGAGTCCTGCCTTGGCCCAGTCAGGCTGGATGCCGGGAAGCTCTGAGTTCAGATTCAAACATAGCAGATGTGGCCCAATGGGGCCCTTCAGCTCCCCGTGTACCCCTCTTCTTCCCACAGTCCAGTTTCTCCCTCACCCTCGAGAGTTGAACGTTCTCATATTGTTAGTCTTCCAGGCTGGGAGCTAGGAAAACTTCAGATACAAATTGGAGAATTAAACTCTCAAGAATTATGGGGTATACTGTCTCTGCAGGGAAGGCCTGCATTCAAAAGGGACAAGAATCAAGAACTGGGCTTCCAGTTTTGGCTATTGGCAACAAGACACCAGGGAGGGGAGTCAGGGCTAGGGGTCTCCAGAGGCCCTTAAATCATAGCACTGCATGTTTTCCACTCTTCATGTCCACATGGAACTGCCTCCAAATAGTGGACATGGAGTGTGTGTAGAAACAGGGCATGGGCAAAAAGGAGTGATAACAGGGACACGTGCAATGCAGTTTCAGGACCCCACGGGCCTCTGAAATTAAAACTAGGGGAGCGGTGTTCCCACTACGGCCAGCCCCACTACCAGAAGGGAAGAGGAGAGCCCTGGGACAGTCCAGGACATCTTGAATCTGTTCAAATATCCAGCTAGCCATGAGCCGTGTGGAGGGAACTGTGCACTACTGGCTCTGTGACCTCGGCCCATGCCCCTCTGTGCAATGGATATAACAGCAGCGTGTGCCTTGCAGAGTGACATGAGGATCAGGGGAAATAACGCAAATAACGATGCTGAGTATACTCCTGAAGTAGTAGGCAACTCTGATCGTCTGTTTTCTAAGAAAGCCAAATCCAGCCCTAAGTACTCCCCAGCACTCCTAGCTCTTTCTGCTCTGATTTGTAGCAGCTCCAGGTTCCTGGTTCCTTGGCTGTGCCATGAACCAGCTGTGTGAACTTGGAAAATGCACTCGACCCTCTGGCCAGTAAGGAAGGTGCACTCATGACTCAGCCCTCCTCTAACTTCTGTGATTCTTTTTCAACTTGCGTGATCAAAAACAGAGCGAAGGACTCAGAGCCACTGTTCAGAATCCAGGGGCCCCATGAGGCTGAAACAATGTAGGCAGTGACACTTACACAATTGAGCGACCCACACCTAAGTAAAAACACATGGCCGCTTCCCCTCCCCACTCCAGTGTGCACAGCACGTGTGTGGTCCCCGCAGGGAAGTGGAAAAGATTGTGTACCTGCTCTGAGGATTTTTCCACATAAGAAGAGCCCCAGATCTTTCTCCAGACCTCCCACTGTTGACAATTCGGTCCATCACCCTGCAAAGAACTCATGGGGATGGGAAACTTCTCACAACAAGGCCCCTTGTTACCACCACGGGAGCTGGCTAACAACCTCATTAAATCAGGTCAGCCCCAGGCCTTCCGAGGGATGCTCTGGACACTTCAGGTGCAAGCCACAGGCCTCTCCGGAGACACGCAAGGCACTGCAGTTTCTCCTCCTTCAGAGTGTGGGGTGGTGGATGTTGTTAATAACACTCACAGACACTGCCACATTTGTTGGCAGGCAAGGCCAGCAAAAGCAAGTCAAGTCGTCATCCTTGGGCGCAAGACACAGAGACGGTGGGAGAGGTCACTGACTCCTGTGGCTCAGACTTGGGATTTAGACTGAGAAAACGCAAGCTATGCCCAGTTCTGCTATCATGTAACCCCAGCAAGCCACCTCCACTCAACGCACCTCCTCAGTTCAGAATGGGATCAAAATGGAGCTTTTAACAATACCTGTTTCTAAGGTAGTTAAGAGGGATTAAAGTCATACGCTAAAGTTCTTGACACAGAAGTGGGCAGGCAGTAAGAGCTCAATAATTGTTTGCTTTTATTTTCATTGACAGTCCATCTAGCTTCTAGGTGTAGTTAGTGCCAGAGGCTGAGCTGGAGGCCATAAAATATTATTTCCTTTAATCCTCACATTTTATAGATGACGAATCTGAGGCTCAGGAGGATGATTTCTCCCAGGTTCTCTAGCCAGGGCTGGGACTCATACCCAGGCACTAATGCCAAAGTTGGTGCTCTTTCATTTGTAACTGAGTGAAATAATATGTGTGGAAGCACAATACTGTTGATAACTCATATTAGTAAAGACCCTGGCTTCTTAATAGAATCTCTATCAATTAGGATGCATTTGGCCACATGCAGCAGGATGTTCACCTGTCAGTGGTCCAAGTGATAAAGGCATTAATTTATCTCACATAAACACAAGAGGGAGGTGGTTCTAGATTCAGTAGCTCTGTGAAATCAGAACACCAAGGAGGTGGGCTGGCATTTCCATGATTCTCTTGTGTTCTCCTCATTGCTGCAATATAGCTGCCAAGACCCAAACATCACATCTTCACATCTCAATGAGAAAGGTGAAGAGAGGTCAGGAAGACCTTTTTACTCATACATCCCCATCATCATCATTATTATTATTGAGAATAATCTTTTACAGGGGTCCCTGGCAGAGTTTTACATAATCTTATTGGCTGAATTGACTCACTGGCAATCGGAAAGAGATTAGTTATAATTGAACTAGATCAATCATATTTATCCCCCAGGACTGCAAGAAGAAAATTGGAGTTCTGCCTGGCAAGCAGGAAGAGGAAAATTCATCAGATCAGGGTAGTCAACAGTTCTTCTACATAATATCCAACCAAGCCCCTATTCTATCCCCATCTCATAGCCCACTGCCCTCTGCACCCCTACCTTTCACTGCTCTCTGTTGGACCCTGCCTGTTCTGGTTAGCCAGTGTCCTCATTATCTGACCCACTACCTCTCTCAGGCCTTGGTATGTCCTCTCTGGGTCTCTTTCCTTACAATGTCTTTCTCGCATACGTTTTGCCCATGATGATTTTATTCCACAATAAAAGACAATCATAACTCATATTCATCCCCAGTGTCTTCAGTCTACACCAATATTTTCTTTTTATAAACTAGGGAACACTTACAATTTGAAAAAGAGGTGGTCTAGCATGGCGGTTAGAAGCAGAGACTCTAGTGCCACCCTAAAGGTATTTGATTCCTGGCTATACCTACCAGCTGGGTGATCGTAGGCAAGCCTCGCCATTTCTGGGCCTCAGTTTCCCTATCTGAAAAATGAAATTAGTAATAGCACCTACCTCAAAAGATTCTTGTAAGAGCTAAAGGGGTTAAAATAGAGTGTCTGACAGATAGTAAATGCCATTTGTTTACTCTCGTTTTATTATTGAGAATATCTAGATCAGTCCAGTCATATGACATATATGAAAGTTGAGGTCCAGAGAGTTTAAAGTCAATGTTCTCAAGGTCACAAGGAGAATTATACATGGTTGGCAGGTCACTGAAATACAGACATTTTGATGTCAAGGGTGCTCTTTGAGAAACTTTCTGAAATGTGTTTGGGCCTCTGGGTCAGGGTTTCTCAAACCTGGGACTTTGCCATAACCAACAGAACCCCTGGAAACATGTTAAAATTATGATTCCTGGACCCCATTTCAGATTCCTTGAATCAGGCTCTCTATGGCTAAGACTCAAATCTATTATTTGAACAAACTTCTGAGGTGATTTATGAACCAAAGATTGACACCCACTGCTGGAGGGACTGGCATTTCCTTCAGATGTAGGTGGATAGGGAGAAGGACATCCCTAAGGACCAAAGTGGACCTCTGTGGGGACATGAATGTAGGCTCAGGCAGGGAGGCACAGGGGAAGGATTTCCTGGCTGTAGTTCAGTTATTCAGTCAGAGCCATAAGATTTTAGAGACTGAGAAGCTTGGCAAGTGCTATGGAGTTTCATGTTGAGGAGGAAGACAAGGTGGGGAGAAGCAATTCGCCAAGACCTGGCCTATCACTCAGCTCTCAGTCTTGGGCACTTTTCCCAGAGCTAATCCCATTTAAAATGTCATTGGGGAAGGCTGACAATGTGGAGGACGAATGGGATAAAAGACCCCTGGATTAGTTTTCTATTGCTGCATAACAGATGACCACAATTAGCAGCTTAAAACAACACACATTCATTATCTCACAGCCCCCATGGGACAGGAGCCTGGGCACGGTCCAGCTGGACCCTCTGCCTCAGGATGTCTCACAAGGCTGCAATTATGGTGTCATCTGGGGCTGAGGTCTAATCTCAGGTTTCGACTGGGGGAGGATCTGCTTCCAAGCGCACATGGTTGTTGGCAGCCCTCAGTTCCTTAAGAGTTGTTGAACCAAGGACCTGGGTTCCTCACTGGCTGTTAGCCGAAGGTCGCTCTTAGTTCCTGGCCATCTGGGCCTCTCCAACATGACCACTCACTTCATCAAAACCAGGAGGAAGGGACAATCTCTCTTGACCTAATCACATAACCTAAGCAACATTGCAGTATTCTATTGACTAGAGGCTAGGAACAAATTACTCAAGGAAGGGGATTACATGAGGCTGTGAGTACTGGAACTTGGGGCTTTGGGGATTTGGGAAGCTCCATATTAAGAATTTTTCTGCTTCAACCAAAGTGGTTGAAATCATTGAAGAGCACCGTGGAAGATGCAAGTATGTTACATGGGCAGGATTATATTAATCCATGTATATTATCTCTTAAATTACTTTATTATATTAGCTAGTTGCCCTTTATTTATCCATTAAATATTATTGATAACCAACCAGAGGTACACTATATTATACTAGATGTATAAAGCAAGGGATGGCCCTCAAAAGGATTTTAGTCCACAAGGAGAGATAAATTATTGTAATTTATCTCTGCTTTAAATTCCCATTGCCAAATTCCTTATTCTGAAGCCACCTCTGGGAATGAGAGCACTGGATCTTCTAAAATCTCCTATTAGATGCAAATATGTTATTCCAGGAGGGAGAACTCAGGTGATACATTACACTTCAGCAAGGTTGGACTGACACAGAACAGGTGCAAGCAAAAACACAAACAAACCCAGACATGGTGGCGGGCTGCTGGGGGCAATGCTCTCCTTGGCTGGGGCGGGCTGTGGCAGAAAGTGCTAGAAGGTGTAGGCAGGCGGTGCCAAAGGGACATTCTTCAGTGACAATTCTGCCTGGGGTGGACTCAAGTTTGAGCCAACAAAAAGTACAGCAAGGTGCTTGGTAAAATACGGACTCCTTTAGCTACTACCTCCCACCTCCCAACATTATTAATGCAAAAGGGAGTATAAAAGAAAGGTCATTAATTGATTTTGTGCATCCAATAAGCATTCTTTAAACACTTTCTCTGTACAAAGCATGTGGGCTCTGTCTTTGCTCCTGTGTAACTTGTGGGACCCAGCGAGATAACTCCACGTCCCCTTGTAATACATGGAGAGAATCATTCCACAACTCTCATGGGAACCCTGCCAAGCAGAATAAAATATGACCCCAATCCTCCTTTCACAGAGCTCTTTGTGAGAGAACAATGAGAGAAGCCAGCCTGACATTTATAAAGTGGGGGCCTCAGGTGAAAAGTGTTTCTTGGAAAGAGCAGAAAGAGAGGGACTGAGAGGTTTGGAGGCCGAATTTGATAACAACGCTGAAGGGACTGCTCCTTTGGAGATGATAACGTGTTCCCTGACCTCTCATTGGTGAGGGAGAAACTGAGATGTAGAGACTAACAAACCCCCCACTTGACAGGAGATATGACGCTTGTCTCCCAGTGCCAGGCCAGGGACAGGACCCCAGGCTCGCCCTGGGCCAGGGACGTGGAAGAGTCAAGCCCTCGGCTGAGGCTCCTGTGCACAGTCAACTGCTTTATGCTTTCCAAAGATCATGGCTGGAGGAAGAGAGGGGAGAACCTTTGCACTGAGCGACTTCAGTCTTGTTCTATTTTAAGAACCACTTTTTTTTTTAACACTGTAAGATATCCACACCCAATCATCTTTCAACTTTGCCTATACTGGTCGTTCAAATTTATGACAGCTTAAAGAAATTCCTCATGCAAATGAAGAGTGCCCAAATCAGTCTCTAACCCAGACCAGCCCCCGCAAGCTCAGGGCCACTCTCCTTGGTGGTCAGGGACTCTCGACATTCACTTGGTGCCGCGGGGCCAGCATGGTGTAAATGCTTGAAGAAGCACCACTATACCTCTGGCATTCAGAGCTTCATGAGCATTGGGTCTAGAATGAACATGGGCCCAGAGGAAAGAATTTAAAAGTTCAACAGAATTTAGAAACCTTGAAACGCTAATCATAATGCAAATCCAGGGCCTAATGAGGTGAGAAGGTGTTTCTCTGTCAGTGACAGAACAAGGTGTCTCTTGGGAGGAATACTACCATGTTACGGAGATGCTGAGTAACAAAAATGGTGGGGTGTGGGTGGCTGGGGTGAAGGAGAGACGCAGTCGAAACTGGCTGTGGGTCTTTTCTGGACATGGTGCTCATGGTTTTCCTTTATATTTTAGTTTCCTGGTTTTAATATTTAGGATCTTTACACTGTCAGAAAACAAAGACATACAAAACACATGTCACAATTTACTGTTAAGTTTAAATAATACTATGGCTTGTTGTCTTTCACATTTCTAACATTAATGCCCCTACCCCCAGTAGTTTTTCTTCTGGAACAGGAGGACCCCACATTAAGAACGGTCGGGGTGGCATGCTATGACACATGAGTACTGGGAGAGAGGGGAACGGAGAGAGGAAACACACCTCCTTCAAGTCTCTCCCCTGCCCCCACCCTGGAGTTATACTTAGCACCTGGAGCAAGTCCATAACATTTGCAGAAAACCTACTAGAAAATGAAGGATCTCTGAATTTTAGAATAAGAAGGGACTTGCAAATCCTCTGCTGTAGTCCATTCATTTCAGAAACCAAGAAAGGGTAGGTAACAACAAACAAGGAGCAAAACCTAAGATGCAGTGCCAGCCAGGTGTGTCTGGCTCCCGAGCCCATATTCTTTCTCTGCACTGGGCCACCCCAGAAGCCCCGATGTTCACACCACAGCGAGATTCAAGCATCAAGCACAGTTCTCAGGACTCTTGCAATGACCACTTTCTACTCGAGTAGGTAAGTCTCTATCCTGTCCCCCAGTGGGTAAGATGTCCTGACTGCTGTTGGGTCTCTTCTCTGGTGTCCCCACCCGGGCCTTGTTCCCAGCCCTCTCCTGGGCTCCAATAGACACAAAGATGGTTGTCCAGTTGAATTGAACCTCTTGGTGGCAGGGTACCCACCCATCTCTCTTTTGTTACTTTCCCGTATTGTGTGATCTTCCACCAACTTTTTACACAGAAACTAACAATAGTTAACAATGAGAGTCTCAGTCGAAGGAGATATGAATATTTAAAAAGCAAAGAATATGTTTTAGTTCATAGAGCAGAGCTGATCTGGAAAGAATCTGGTTTCGATATGCTGCTAGTGTAACCCTTTGAATGTAAGACCCTTGCAGAACTTACTATCTCTAATTTCTTTTGTTGCAATTTTCCAATAAAATCTGGCAGTGACCCAAGTTCTCAGAGGACTAATAAGGATAAGAATGTCCCTGATTTGCCTTCAAAATGAGAAATCATTTCAACGTGAGGCGTCCAGCCACAACTGGCACAATCCCCATGGGTCTCTGGATTTTAGGAAAGAGACCCGGGCCTCTCTCTGGCCATCCCAACAGCCTCCCAGACTTATAATTATTCAGTCAGCAGCCCAGAATTGTGGCCTACTTAGTTTTCTCTGAAAGCACTTAAGGACGGTTTAATGAAAGGAAAGAGCAGCAAAGAAAAGGGGAAAAATGCTTTTTTTAGGAACAGAACAAAATATCATGTTTTCTTCTCTCTCTCTCTCTCTTTTTTTCCCTTTTTGCAATATTTCTCCTCAGAGAAAATTATAGTCTTTAAAGCCAGCAATGTGCTCTGTATGTTTGCTTATTACAGTGGTTAAAATGAGAACCATGGGTGATGGAGTATCATTATAACATTCCTGATACCCCTGATATATTTGTGCAAACATAGCTGTGGGCGATGCATGCACAATGATGAGCCCATGTTGTCTGGAGAACTTTTTCCTTGTCTTTGTTTATTTGCACAGCTTCTTGCCTTTCTCTGGAATCTGTCGCTTGTACTCTTTTTTATCGTTCCTGTTTCTTCAAACTCCATTTTTCTTTAACTTACTTTCTCTTCTACCTCCTTCAAGCAGCATTAAAATGTTTTATGCCAAACAATTTTCAAAAGCGATGGTTCAAGTCAGAACTGGAGCACAGTGGAGGCTGCAGTCGCAACGCGGGCTTTCTAGTTCTTGCTGCTCCGTTCCCTTTGGTTTCTCTCTGCGTCTTTCTCTATTTTCTGTTTCTGTCCGTAGGATCCCGGGAAGAATCCCCTGTCCTACACAGTGGGCCTAAGAGCCAAAAATAAAATTATCATACTATTCAAAGGCTATATTTTATGGCACTGAGCCAAATGCTGTTGGGGCCCAAAGGAGTAATACCCTCTGCATTCCATTCGCTGCTCTGAAAGTGCTTTCAACGCACGGAAGAGAAAGACGTGAGTCATTACTAAGGCCAGACAGGTCAGGGGACACAGGAGTTCAGAGGAATAAGGGCCCTCAGAGGGCTGGAGAATTCTAGGAAGACTCCATAGATGGGGCCTCAGAAAAGCAGAGAGGAGAGAGGAGTACTCTTCAGTGAGAAGGAGCAGTAAACCGTGCGGGCAGCTCAGGCAAGCCACCATTGTCCTGCGGGTCGGCTCTGGGAGGCTTGTTGGACTTTTCATGAGAAACCTTTCTAAACAGGCATTACTTATATTCTATTTTGACTAATTTGCCTACTTGTTGGCCTCTGGTGCTCATGATGCAAATTTTGTGAGTTTGAGCCCTCTTCTTAAAATTTTATTTCTACTTAGCCTTTGGATTCTGTTTGGGGACACAAACACTTTGGGATTCTGACGAAGGTCATGGACCCTCTCCCCAGAAAAATGGAAATAAACACAAAATTATGCTTTTAGTTTCAGGTGCCCCTTGAAGTCTCTTTTAAAAGCCCAGATTAAAAAATGCTTGACTAAACTACCCCTGAGACAGAGAATGATTTTTATTCATCTTGCCAGTTCGGTGCCCAGAACCGAACAATGGTTGGTTAACAAAGTCTGAATGACTGCAAACAAATTCTGGGTCCCCTCACCAGTTGCGCCCCCTACCCCCACCAGACTTCCATCAGTCTGCCCTCCTTGGGCCACAGACTCAAGTTACCCGCTCATCCTGGTGCTCGTGTGGAGGATTCTCATCAGAACTGCTCTCTGTGGTTTCTGCTCCTACCCTGGTACCTGTTCTTTTCTTTTTTTCCTTTTAAATTAACAAAATTTTTTACTATAAAGACAAACACCCAAATCTAGTTCTTTTGTATTTCCATATGAAATCTGCAAATTACTTGCTTGCTTGTCAGAACAAAAAGCAATATTATGGAACATAAATCCCATAACCCAACAGTTCCTCTAAATACTCACCCCCATGATCACTGCAGCACTGTTTACCGTGGCCGAAACATGGGAACAATCAAAGTGCCTTTTGACAGATGATTGGACAAAGAAGACACAATGGAATACTACTCAGCCATGAGAAAAGATGAAACACTGCCATTTGTGACAGCCTGGATGGATCTTGAGAATATCATGCTAAGAGAAATAAGTCAGACAGAAAAAGTCAAGATCCATTGATTTCACTACTTTATGGAATATAAAGTGGAAAGCAACAAATGAACAAACAAGACAAATAAATGAGAACTTATAGACGCAGAAAACATTATGGTGGCTACCAGAGGGAGGGGGGTTGGGGGTAGTTAAGGGGATCAGATACATGGCAACAGGAGACAGAACTTCGGGTGGTGATCACACAGTATAGTAGACAGATGATGCATTGCAGAATTGCACACTTGAAACCTATTTAATTTTATTAACCAACATCTCCCCAATAAATTTAGTGAAAACTTTTAAAAATACCACATAATTAAATCTGGGGTAACTCTGACCATTACAAAAGTAATTTAATACCTAGAATATTGGATTTTTAAAAATATTTAATTTATTTACGTTGAGAGAACGGGAGAAAGAGAAGGAGAGAAACAAACATCGATGTGAGAATCACCGGTTGGGGGACCTGGCCTGCAACCAAAGCACATGCCCTCACCAGGAGTCAGACTGGTGTCCTTTCGTTTTGGGGGACGAAACCCAACTCACTGAGCCACACCATCCAGGCTGGATTCTTTTTAATTCACCTTCTCCCTGTGGATGCTCATCTTGCATCTTTCTCCTGAGAGCTGGGCTCTGCCTCACATCTAACTCTGCTGCCGACCAGTTAAAGAAATCATGTCAACACGCTGAAGGGAGGGGAATAAACGAGGCTGCCTTTCCTCTGCTCTCTGACCCAGATGAGCCCCAGGCATTTTCGTGGTTGCTTTCTAGAGGGAGTGCCTCAATCTTATTTTCTGATCATGAAGGAACTCCAGTGAGGGGAACTGAAGCCTAGGGGAATGGGATATGTGTCCCGGGAAGGTCAGAGGAGAAGATGCTTTGTGGTGGTGGGGGGGAGCTGGTAGCACCCCTCTGGTCACACTCAATGTTAAGCAAGATTATCTAAAATTTGGAAATAACACAAAAAATTACTGAGTACCCTTTCGGAGTCTTACTAAGGCATCATCTCATAAGCTTTCCTAAGAGTAATATGATATAGCCTTTTGACTTACTGTTTAATATTGATTAAGAGCCCAGACTTTTGTAAAGTTAGATGTTAATTTGTGGGAGATAGATAAACTGCATACAATTTTTATGTGACAGAGATGCAAGTAATGTCTACCTAATAGAAAACAGAACTGCAATGGTCATGTTTGGATTGTCCTGCAGGACATTAACTAATTTTATATTTGAAGTTTCTATCTTACTTCAGCAATATTTCTTTCATTGACTATATATGCTGAGTCTCTTATTCACTTTTAAACTAGCTTTAGCATCTTGCCGAATTCCTGATTGATGAGTTCAATAAATCTTTGATTATGCTCACCCTCTAGTTGTATGGGAATTAGGATTTTAATTTTTTGAAAACTATCAGCTACATGTCAGCTATGGGCAGAGGCCCACACCAGAGGCATTTAATACCCAGACTCCATTCTACACAAAACATCTGAGGATCTTGTTAACATGCAGATTCTGATTCGGGAGTTTCAGAGTGGACCATTTTTCACAACCCTCCAGGAGAGGAATGCTAACTCTGCCAGTCCATGGATAGCACTCAGTGAGTCTGCAGAATGCCAATGGTCTTCACAAAAGACTGAAGGAATCTGTGTCCCCTCCCTATCCCTTGCTCTCATATAGGCATGGTGGGATCAACCCAAGAGATAGTCCTGACTACTAAAGATTACTGGGCTTGGTGGGGAGTTTTTGAGAACTATCGGGGGAGGTTTAAGTGTGTGTAGAAGGGGTGTGGGTAGGAGGGTGGGGCAACATGAAGCAAATGAAGTGATCCATGCCGAACTGTGATTGCACAAGCATGAAATACAATCAGAGGGAAACCCAATCTCCCCCTGGCAAAAGGAAACGGCCAACTCCAAGCACTGCTCTCCAAGCAACACAGCTCCACCCTCTCCTGATGGGACCCACCCAGACTCCTCCCCCAGGAGCCCTCCAAGGCTGTCAAGTGCGTGAACAGCTCTCAAACGGCGTGTTTTCCATGGCAGTTGGGCTGTTTGCCCCTCCTTTGGGAAGAGGAGAGGTGGGTCCTTTTTGTTTTCTGTGGGCACATTTCAACACTTTGGTGGCCCGACTCTATTTCATGCTGTCTTACATCATGGTGCACTAGTATTTTTAATCCGTTACATTTCTTGGAAACACATAGATTGCAGAGACTCTAAGAAACACACAAAGGTTTAATTTACTCTTACCCAGGGGTCTCTACCCAAATGAGGGGCATGTGTTTCCAGGGCGAATGGAGAGCTTTGTTTCTGGTTCTCAAAGGCCTGCTCATAGATTCAACTTCACTGAGTTGAGCAGGAAAAAAAGAGAGAGAGAGGGAGGGAGGGAGGGAGGGAGTAGAGAAGGAAGGAAGGAAGGAAGGAAGGAAGGAAGGAAGGAAGGAAGGAAGGAAGGAAGGAAGGAAGGAAAGGAGAGTGGAATAGCTCTTAGAGCTGGATTTATTTCATGAAAGGACTCTTTCTTTTTCAGAAAGTAGGTTCTGCCTTTTTGGAGGTGGTGTTAAATGTCTTCGTTGAGATGATATTCATAGTAGACAACCACTTTTTTTGTTTTGCTTTTATGTCTTTTATATCCTCACTCAATACAATAAAACATTGGCAATCCCATCTCAGTCCTCTAATTGTGGGGGATATTGTTCTACTCTGGAAAGCCACACACCCAAGAACCACTTACCCGGGGCTTTCAGACGACAGATAAGACATCCCTGAGTAGCATATCTACCAGCTGTTCGGAAAACCAGCTCTCGACACCGGGGCTGGCAGTGGCAGAGCAGGTGACTTCATGTCAGACACTAGCGAGTCTCTCTCACTCCCATCATCAGTCTGCTTAGAGGAAGCAACCCTTGACAAAATGGAAAACAGAGCATCTTTCGTAGTGGTTAAATAAGAAGTCTGAAAACTGGGAATGAGTTGCAGTTTGGAGACCTGGGAGTGAGTCTTGGTTCTGTCTTCAAAAACTCTGTGAACTTGCATAAGCAGTGTAATCTTTAGGAAACTGAAAAAAAAATTTTAAAGTTCCCAAGAGAATAAAATCAGTAACATATATAAAGAGCTCTGGAAAATGTAATATAAAAGAGCTGTGAAAATATAATCTGTAATTACAGACCCCTCCCTTCCTTTCGTCATATTTCCAAACGAAACGCTGTTGGGCTGAGAGTTAAGATTCCCAGTTCAGTGTGCTCACTCTCGGCGTGGGGGCAGTTAAGTGATCTCAGAGACAAGCTGTCAGATTTTCAATTATTTATTTGATTTTATTAATCTGGCTCCTGTCAGGGCATCAATAGCTATCCAGGTGATTCAGATGTGTATCCAAAGTCAATAACCACTATTTTACGGAAACGAGGTAAAGAAAAGATATCTAACCTAAGTAAGTAAGTTATAACTTATCAAATCCTCTTATATAATAAGCTCATTTAACTTTTTTAAAAAATGAGTATTATTGTTCCCAATCATGTATGGAAAACCGAAATTCTAGAGATGGATTTACTGTCCAAATTCACACCATCAGAGTGGCAAGACAGGATGCTAATCTAGCTCAGGGTAACTCAGAAGCTCTGCTCTTCACCCTTCACTCCCCTGTGCTATTGCCACACTGAACCTGAACTCACTCTCCATGAGGGAAATCCTTCAGGTAGGATACCAGGGGTCAGACTGTCCCAGATTTACTGCTTTTCAAAAGTGCAACTTTGGACCCACCCCTTCTGATAGATTCAGTACAATTCACAAGAGAAATATAAAGTCTTCTCAAATAATTTCCAGGGAAGCAATTACAAAAAACAAAAATGAAATACTTTGCAACTGTAAGAATTATAATCACTTTCTGTAATGAATGAACCCACCATTAGCCGAGACTTGCTCTTTTTGCCGTAACCAAAACACAAATGTAATGTCATTTACTTGTCTTGGTGGGGCTGGTAAATGGAATTGCTCATACCTGAAGGGTTAAATAAAATATTTTCATACTATTTATGTTCAACATTAGCTAGCTCCCTGGACTAATATTGGACATTATCCCATCAGTGTACATTAGATGTAACATATGCATCTGTTACTGATGTTAAACATCTAATTGGGGAAGTGGAAATATAATATAATAAAGAGAATGTATATATGAGGAAAACTGAACTCCAAAATGCTTTAAATTACAGCATGATGCCTTCCACTTTATTTAATCAAGTCCTTTCTTATAACTCAGTTAAAATGAGAGGGAAGAGAAGAGAAGGAAAGTAATACTAAAATTTATTCCTAATTTTAACTCTGAAGTATACAATAATCACAGTGATTTGGTGAGTTTGAAGTTTCCAAACTAAAAAAAAAGTTCTGTGTTTTCCCTGTGAGTCTCCTTTCAAGAAGATAACACAGAAACTTTACCTTAATCATTCTAATATTTCAACCAAAGAAAATTAAGATGTTGGTAATGTTAACACATATGTTGTAGAAACAGACATGGACCAACGGTGGTGGATCCGAATGACAAGGGTCAGAGCCAGAAGGTGTACTGGAATTCCCAAAAATTTATGGACAAACCCAATTCGACTGACCGAGTATTTCAGTGACATCCAGTGAGGTGACCCAAGTTAGACTAAAAGAGCTACATGTCTGCTTCTGTATGTCAAAATGTTTGACTTCAAAATGAGAGGAAGAAGTGGAAAGTACTACCTGTATACCTAAGAAGACATTGATCTTGTCCATCAAAAAATTCCATCTCTCTTTCTTCCTTTAAATCCCTCCTTCCCCAAGTCACCAAAAGATGGTGGCAGCCCATCATGGCCCTGCCTCTTAGAGCAGCCATGGAAGCCAATCTTTCTCAAAACAGACAGCTGCCAGCTCCAGGGAGATCTGCAAGAACAGGGATCAGAAAACTACCTGTTTTCTAAATAAAGTTATATTGGAATGTAGCTGTGCTGTGTGTTTACACATTGCCCAGGGCTGCTTTTTCCTTGCAATGGCAGACTTGAGTAGTTGACTCACAAAGGGTAAAAATAGTCCCTCTCTGGTTCTTTACAGAAAAAGTTTGCCAACCCCTGTACCGGAAAGGCGCCAGCCATGGAGCACCAGGATTGGCATTTTATAAGTTCTAAAGCTGTGGTTCCCAACCCTTCTGTAACCCAGCACACCTGAGGGGGAAAAAAAAACAAACGCATTCTCATCAGCAATACCTTCTTAACTCCTGTGGTGGAGACACTCCTGCACACACATACATGAGAAAAGGATTCTCCATGAAGCTAGTAAATTTAAACTTCAGGATCATTCACTTGTACAAGGCCTTGGGAGGGGGCCTCTTGGGTTCACATGGTTATATTTTTTGCAGCATTTGAAGAAATAAGATGTGGAGACCATTGTCCCTTTCTGTTCCAGCTCTCCCTCCATCAATCTTCCCCACGGGTTGGGTGGTAGAGAAGAATGTGGGAATTTTGTGGATCCAATTAAACAGAAGTTGAGTTGGGGATACATCTAATTTGGGTTCAGTGAGACATAGAGATGGACAGAGAGACGCTATCTTATAACCACTTTACTTTATGACTAGTCATTGCCAGTCTTCCCAAGATAGGAGTGACTTGCAGGAGTACTTCTGCTGCCCACGGCAATGACCATTGTGACACAAAAGCGCACTAGGTGGACATGTCCTGTGGAACACATCATTGAAGTGTGTAGTTGTGGGGGAGAAAAAGTTTTGAACTGTGTGAAGCTAGAAGCTAGCCTGTGGGGAATTCTACCCAGTCTTATAGTTCACCTATGAAAGAAACTTAATAATTTTCTAATGACAATATTAAAATATTCAATAGCACTATTAATTACAGGTTGTGATGCTAAAGACAGAAAACTTTCATCAATAATAAATTTTTTTATCAACTGCCCTAAAAAAAGAGTCAAATGATCTTGCTATTTCTTTCTATAGAAAGCACTATCACAACATTTGCAATTATCTAAAAAGGAGGTCAGCCCTGGCCAGGTGGCTCAGTTGGTTGGAGTGTCATCCTGTACCAAAATGTTGTGGGTTCGGTCCCCAGTCAGGGTGCATATGGGAGGCAGCACTGACGTTTCTCCCTCACATCAGTGTTCCTCTCTGTCTCCTTTCCTCTCTCTCTAAAGTCAATAAAGATGTCGCCTCAGGTGAGGATTGAAAAAAAATGTTATCAAACAGTACACAGCCAACAAGTGTGTCAAACCATTCATAAAACACCATGTTATATTCTGGGTTTTTGTGATGGGTTGTGGTCAGTTTTTTAAAATGAGTAATTTCTTGTGTGGTTTTTTTTTTTAATTCTAAAAAGTTTACCTATCCTTTTTCATAAATAAGGCCCTCCAAATCATGTACACTTTAGACTCACAAAACATGATCTACTTATATGCATGTACACATTCACATGTTATTAAAACACAAATTTTCACTGCCTGGCTTGCTTCACTTAGCATAATGCTCTCCAGTTCCATCCACTCTGTCATGAAGGGTAGGAGCTCCTCTTTCTGCTGCATAGTATTTCATTGTGTAAATGCACCACAGTTTTTTTATCCACTCATTTGCTGATGGGCACTTAGGTTGTTTCTAGCACTTGGCTATTGTAAATTGTGCTGCTATGAACATTGGGGTGCATAGCTTCTTTTACAAATACCATATGATCTCGCCAATAAGTGGAACCTAATCAACAAAACAAACAAGCAAGCAAAATATAACCAGAGATATTGAAGTAAAGAGCAAACTGACAGTAACCAGGGGGGAGGAGCGAGAGGGATAATGGGAGAAAATAGGGAAAGGTCCATCAAGAAACTTGTCTAAAGGACACATGGACAAAGGCAAAGGGGGTAGGTTTGAGGGTGGGATGGGGGATGGGTGGGGCAGGGGGCTGTGGTGGGATGAAAATGGAGACAACTGTACTTGAACAACAATAAAAAATAAAAAGTAAATTAAATTAAGAAAAAAGAAAACTAAAAAACAACCCCAGAAATTTTATTTTTTAACGCTGGTCATCATACATAACCCATTGTTGATGTCATGCCTAGTAATGAAGCAGAACTCACAGTTGCAAAACAGTTTCTTTAAAATCTATTGTATATAAACCAATTATTATTTTCAGTGAATCCATTACTACATGGAGCATGTCTCATGCCGAGCTACCTTGCTTCCACTCTCTGGATGGGATGGGAAGAACATAAATTTCAGAGCTCAGTTGACCTGGATCTGGATGGAGCCTGACCTCACCTCTATGGCCCCGTGTGTTCCCGCACCTAATATTGAACTTTCCCAAGCCTCGGCTTCTTTATCCGTCAAACAGGGGAAAGGGTGCCAGCTTGGCAGGGTTGTCGTGAGGGTGAAATGAAGAAAGCTGTATTAAAGGCGTAGTCCAGGACCTGGCCCAGCAGGCCTTCATGCTGGCGGCTCCGTGATTTCACATTCTCATCTCTCTGAGAGCCCCCAGCGGCTCCCGCGCACGGAACACAGCTGGCAAAGACACTCAGAGGAAAGCCCTGGTAATTAATGTCATATTCACTCAATTTCAGGTCTAGACAATATTTTTCTAAAACAATTGCTTCCAAGGGCCAGTAATAAAAACAGAACAATGTCAGTCATCAGAACTCAGAAAGGGGAGGGTAAATACTGCCTGATGGGTCCATTCTAACTTTGATCCAAAATTCCATATTCCTCTGGGAGGCTTATAGTAAATGATTTCCACACTTCTCAGCTATTGATCCTTGCTGTGCACACTCTTGTGTCTCGGGAACAAAGACAGGAAGGCAGGGAGAAGACGGCTTTAAGAGTCTCCTTTGAAGGATCCAGAAGACCCACTACTGGGGTAGCAGATATGAATTGCCCCCCAGAGATCACTGTCCTAGATACAGTGTGAGACAGGGACTCTGAGAGCTCTGGGCAGCCCCAAATCTCTGACCTAGAGATTTCCCCAACCAGCATTCCAGGGGTCTGACATCACACCACCCATCTGCTTCTAGGGCAGCTGCCTATTGCTCTGGAGCAGCAGAGAACAAGGTGAAAGGGAAGTGCAATTTTCCCTGACCTTGGGCCTGTGGAGGGGTTCTCTACTCTTCCACGTTCCCCCTCTACTCTCAGCCCATCCTCACTCTTGCTGACTAGTTCGGAGCAGGGACTAAGGAAAGTGCTGACCACAGTGACCAAAGTATGGTGACCCTGAGAAGGTGCCATCTTGGTGGAATTCTATGCAAACGGCACCTTCTGGAAATGGGCAAAGTTGCAGTCCAGTTGCTGACCATTTACATTTCCGGAGAAGTTTCTTTATATCTCATGGAGAAACAGAGACTAGAAACAGAGAGCAATGGAGAGGCTGACAAGAAGGAAAGAGGGGGAAAGGGATCCAGGTGGAGACAGGGCAGACAAGCTGGGACAGAGGCTGCATGGTCTTTGTCACAGTCCCAGGGAATAAACCTAAGGCTTGCTAATTCACAGAATTCAGCGAAGCCAGCAGTTCTCACAAACACAGGGCACAGACCACCCAGCGCTCTGACTCCTACGCCAGATCCTGGTGTTTTGCCACCAAAAGGAGCTTTCTCGGTCAGCAGGGGCCCTGGGAGACAGTCATGTCTGCCTTACCACCTTAGATTCCCATGTTTGGATGGGGAAGAGCTTCTGTGATCCACAAGGAAAATCTGCCTTCCCCCTTTTCCCTCACCTCCTCCCCCCCCACCCCCGCCCACACTCAGTAACTAGTGATATTCGGGACAATGCTGGGCATAGCAAGAAGGAGCAGCTGGACCCAAAGTGGCATGCTGCCTCCCACCTCCCAGGCGCTGCCTCACCAGGCACCCAGCAGCCCATCTCAAAGTTCCCCTTCATCCTCCCCAAGTAGGTCTTCCTGTAATTTCTCCAACCCGATCCTAAACCCTCTTCTCTTGCGACAATGTTCTCAGCTAAGTACAAAGGGAATCTGATTTAACTAAACCTTATGTGTGAGTGACTGACGATCTTTCTCAACCCTTCCAGGAGCATTTACATTGTAAAAGAGCAAATTACAGTGGGAAGAAACAAAAATCCGGGGTGAACCTGCATTGGTAGGGTTCTAGATAGTGTGGAAAAGGGGAGGGAAGATTGCAGGAAGGGCGAGGCTTTCAGGGAAGGCCAAGCTGGTCTCCCAGTGCTCCTTCAGTCACAGCAGAAGGGCAACCTCTTACTCTACAGAGGGCTAGAAATGCCTCAGCGTCCCGGTGGTCACACCTCTCCTTGGATCAAAACTTGGTACATAGAGCCCAACGGGAGAGTCAGGTGGTATAAGGTAGCAGTTCTCAAAGTCCAAACCCC
Organism: Macrotus californicus; assembly: GCA_007922815.1. NCBI lineage: Eukaryota > Metazoa > Chordata > Mammalia > Chiroptera > Phyllostomidae > Macrotus > Macrotus californicus. The sequence continues at coordinate 31,864 of VMDR010002466.1, forward strand.
ACCACGCCAGCAGCACAGGGGTCATGTGCAAAGTCTCCCTAGACCTACTGAACCAGAAACCTGGGGTGGGACCCAGAAAGCCCTGTGTAAACAAGCCCTCCAGGGAACGCTGAGGTCCCTCACAATAGAGAACCAGCTACATGAGCATGGTGGCCTGGGAACCTCCTTCCTCCTCTGGCTAGTTTGAAACCCTGAGCAACTCAGTTCACGTCTGTGAACTTCAGTTTCTCCCAATATGAAACAATATAATGGGATTTACTCAGTGTCTGATGGAAAACTGGTTTTAGCAGATGCTCCGTGAAAAAAAGAAAATCATTTTATAGCCAAATCATTCTGGGAAATCCTTTCTTAGAAACTGTACTAAAGACTTCAACAATCCAACCATGAATAAAGAAGCTTTTTCAAACAGTGAATTCATTGGGATGACATTGGTTCACAAAACCACGCAGGCTTCAAGTGTGCAACTCAACATCACCTGCACACTGCATTGTGCGCCCATCAGCCCAAGCAAAGTCTTTCTGTCGCCATTTCTCTCCTCTTTGCACACCTCCACCTACTCCCTGATCCCTTCCCCTTTCCCTTTCCCTCTGGCTATTGCCACACTATTGTCCATGTCTGTGTTATACATAAACGTTTTTGTTTTGTTTTGTTTTTTTGCTTAACTCTTCACCTTCTCTCATCCAGTTCCCCAACTTCCCTCCCCTCTGACAGCTGTCAGTCTGTCCCACATGTCCACGCCAGTTCCTATTTTTTTCTTCAGTTTATATTGTTCATTAGATTCCACATATAAGTAAGATCATATGGTATTTGTCTTTCTCTGACTAGCTTATTTCACTTAGTATAATAATCTTCAGGTCCATCCATGCTGTTCCAAAGGTAAGACTTCCCTTTTTTTTTTAATGGCCAAGTAGTATTCCATTGTGTAAATGTACCAGAGTGTTTTTATCCACTCATCTACTGGTGGACACTTGGGTTGCTTCCAAATCTTAGCTATTATAAATAACATTGCAATGAACATAGGGGTGCATATGTTCTTTAGAATTAGTGTTTCAGGTTTCTTCAGATATAAGTGTATTCCAAGAAGTAGGATCTCGAGGTCAAAAAGCAGATCCATTTTTAATTTTTTGAGATATCTCCATACTGTTTTCCACAGTGGCTGTACCAGTCTACAGTCCCACCAACAGTGCACTAGGTTCCCTTCTCTCCATATCCTCACCAGCACTTGTTTGTTGGTTTATTGATCATAGCCATTCTGACATTTTTAACTGTTTAACTCTGCTTGGAAACACATTTGAGCACGGATCCCCTTTCTTAGTTGTGTTCAATAACATCTGGAGCTTGAGGGTTTAAGTGATCACCAGGGTCTCTTCCAACTCTAATATTCTGCAGGTCCTGCTCCAGCAAGGCTGGCTCTCTTTGCTCTGGCTCATGTCTCTGCAGCAGACATAAAATCAGCTTGAATGAGCACTCGGCTCAGATAGGGCGTAGGCCCTGTTACATTATGATTTATGTGCAATCCTTGGTGTTGTTAATGTTGTGTGCAACTTTCCCTTCTCTGCTACCTAGAGAAAAATCAGAGGATAAAGAGGGACATTAAACAGCCTTGAAGGCAAGCAGTGAGGCATGTAGGGAACAGCAAGAAGGGTGAGGGCAACATCCTTGAGGTGGGGATGGGAGGTGGCGAGTGAGACTCCAACAGAGGGTAGCAGGAACACCCTGGTCTCTGAAAGCAGGTGATGCCAATAATAATAAAATTGCTAATAACTGATCATCATTAGAATGTTTTGCAACTTATAGAGTATTCCTGCAGAGATATTTTCTTAGTATTGGCCACAAAAAAGCTGTGAAGTAGGTATTACTTTTATCCCCATTTTGCAGATAAGAAAACTGAGGCTCAGTTGGGAATTTTTTCCTCAAAGTTTAATAGCCTGTAGTTGGGGGTATCTCAATTAGATGTTAGGGCTCTTCCACCACCCCAGGTGACAGAGGTCTCCAAGGGCCCATAACCTACTCTTCTACATCAGTTTTCATCCAAAAGCCCTTGTTGATGTGTGCAATGTTCAATAAACCTCACACCAGCCTACTGAAGCCCAGACAAGAGACTCCCTCCCCAGTAGTGTGATGGTTACCCCCAACTCCTCACACCAGTCATGTGAGGTTTTGTGGGGCTAATTGTGTAAAGTTTTTAGCAGGGTGCCCGACCTAGCACATGCTCTTTAAATGTTGGCTGCCCACCTATCATTGTGGGAAGACAAATCTCAGCTGAGTTCAGGCACCACAAAAGATAACAGTAAGCCCTAAAGGGATGAAAAGTCACTGGCTATGCCAAGACCAAGGAGACAAGTGATGCAAAGAATAATGGACGTTAGGCTGAGAAATTCGGTTGGAATCTTCACTTTGCCATTAACTCCAGGAGGCCTGGAGCAAAGAACAAAAATGGTCAGTTTTCTCTTCTACTTGTTGAGGGGTGTGAGATCTGACTTGGTGTCTACACAAAGTCACCTGAAGGTTAGACAGGCCAGGCATGACCCCTTTGGTTGCCTACCTAATAGTCACTCACCCCAACTTCTTGATAAAGAACCCCAACTTTGTTCAGGTGTCTACCTCTTCCACATAGTCACGTACTTTAGGGGATGTGTCCTGATTGGTCTAAGCACATAAGGGAGGCTCCACTCCCTTGATGGTGACTGATGGAAGTCAGGCCACTTTACACAATTCTGAACATTAAGGTGTAAGGCTGGGTCCTCTGGTGGGGGAACGGGGGGATTAAAGGGAAGGATTTTTTGATCTTAAAGAGAGGCATAAGGAAGAAATGTTATCTTCTTCCCCTGGACATGACCCTATCTGGATGTGATACTGTGATACTGGTCCTGCTGCTGCAGATGTCTTGCTGCCATAAGGGGACAGGAGCATAATGCCCACTCTCTGAGGATGGCAGAGCAGAGGGATGGAAAGCACCTGGGTCTTTGATAATGTCATTGAGTCCCTTAATTAACCAGCCCTAAGATGCCCTATCTCTGAAGTTGCCATGTGAAGTAATAAGTGTGTTATTCACTTAAGTCAGGGTACTGTGCTACTTGCCGCTGAGAGCACCCTCATCTACCTCAAGTGATACGTCACTGTAAAGTCTGTCTTATGAATATATGGAACTATTATTTGTATTGAATGCTCTGAACTCTCGGCATAAATGGGAAACTCATAACAAATTACCCAGAAAATCCCCAATGGGTGTAGCACTCGGGTGACAAGACATAGGTCAGCGAGGCACAGTAGAAACTTGGTACAAAACTGAGCCTCACTGAGCTTCACAGTTTATTCTCCTTTAATGATATTCAGACCCATGCCTCTCCTACTTTTCATATGTTTGACAAATGCTGAGCGTCCTAAAGAAACAGCATATAATCAAGGAGCAAATTCCTCTACTTTACCAAATCCATTTGTGCTCCCCTTTGCCATCCAGATGTCCAAGGCTCATGCCATTGTATAGCAGGAACACAGACACACCAACTGTGTGAGATCATCTGAAAGTCACCAGTACATGGCTTCTGGTTTTTGTGAGTGAAATGGAGAGACGCTGGCTGTACCAAGTGTTCCATTTTCTAAATAGAATGCTTTATTTGGCCAGGCCAGATATAACCTAATGACCAAGATTCAGTTGCATTTGAGAGGAAGGTAAATTAAAATATAAGTGGTAAAATTGCATATTCTCACTAAACTGAAAACATGACAGAATTTTGTTTTTCTTCTAATAGCTGTTCACTCTTATTATTCTTTCTGGTTTGACTGCAGATGGCAAACGCCTTCAAAATCATTTAAAACACTGTGGGATTATGTTGGTTTTAAATTTCATGTTGAGAAGGCAGGCAACTGTCCCTGGTAAAGAATCAAGATAATGTCACAGAGACAATGTCCTGATCGGACTTTGACTCAGTGACGACAAAGTCACGTTCACCCCAAGCACAGAGTAAGTGCTCAACAAACGTATTTGAATGCACTGCACATAGTATGCTGTTCATTCTAAGCAAAAGACCATGAGTATCATCTAAAAGTGGGAGTTTAATATTATATGAACAGGTGAGAGATGTGAATTGTGATAACTTACTAGAATAACTGTGTACTCATTGGAAAGCCTACAACTTTTTCAAAAACATATGACAATGATAATTGATATTCACGATAAGCTGCTGCCCTGGAATTCACAACCTCTAAGCACCTTAAATGGAAGCATTATTATAAAGAACATGGGGCAGGAGTTGACTCAACTGGGATTCTGTTCCTGGCCTCTCCATTTAGTAGTTGAATGTTCACAGGCAGGAAATTCCACCTCTATTCCATGGCTTCTTTATTGGCCAAAGGGATGACAGACAGTTGTGCCTCCCTTATGATGTAGTTGTGAGATCTGGCTGACACAACGCACGAAAAGTAACTCACCAAGGTGTCTGGCAGATTAGTCCTGTCAGATTCACCAAAAATAGAATGAATGAATGAATGAAGTTATGTAGGAAATAGCTTTCAAATCCAATATTATAACCTTGTTCTGCATGATCAATTTATGGCTGATACACACAGGGACTCAACTAACCAGATTCTTTAATTTACCAGGGTATGCTTCTATGATTGTCCTTACCTTAATGTATCATCGTTATTTATTTGCAAATTTCTCTACAGCTAGAAAGCAAAGATCAAGCAGGTATGAATAACATTCATCTTTTATTTCCAATATACAACTCAGCGTTTGCCATATAGTAAGCACCTAACACACATTTCTAAAATGAGTGAGTGAGTGAATGAATAAAGAATTTTGCCTTGGGCCAGACCTGTTTTCTGTAAAATATTAAGTGATTGGCAGGGAATCCATTGGTAGTTTCTGAAACGAGTCAGAGGAAGCCACTACAGAGAGCCCTCTCTGAAGGCTGAACACTATAGGCTCCCATGGCTGGCCCCGCTGCCAGATGAAAACCACACCATGTGGCAATTTACATTGTGTTCTTTTAACATCGAGAGATTCAAGACAGCCTGGCTCCTGCCATCTTAGGAACAATTCTGCTCCAACACACTGGCTACTGTTCTCTCTATTGAATTGCAACTGTTTTTTTTCCCTGGGTATCGATAAACAGCTGCAGAGTCAAATTAGTACTGTTTACTGTCAAATTAAGATGGAAACTGATCCTTTCTGTTCTTTGTTTACAGAGCTGTACTGCTTGTCCCAAACCTCCAGAGTAACGAAATGCGAACGGACGGCTTCTGACGGTGGATGCTGTCCCAGATCAAACGGAAGGCAGATTTTGTTTGTCTTCTAAAATAAACTATCTTTTCAGGTTCATGGGCGCAGAATAACAGCTATCATATTTCGCCAGCTGTTTTTTATTCCTTTGCTAATTTTATAGCTTGGTCTTTTAGAAGGAGGGCTTGGTCCTTGTTCCATTCCTATGGTGCTGGTTCAGTGCCAGGGGAACAGAATACTCAGAGACATTCAGGGAGCCGAGAGAGAGAGAGGAGAGTGTTTGTGATTTGGATGCATGGATAATAGTGTTCTGAAAACTCATCATAAAATAAACAGTATTCATTGTCAATACGGAAAACTGTAGCAATCTCTGAATAATAGAATTTTAAAAATCCTTGTCCTATTCCTTCACATTTATTTTCCTTCCAGGCTTTTTACCATTTCCGTATTCAATAAGCAGACCTCCTATATATTCCTCTAAGTTCTTTTCTTTAAGTTTCCAACTAGGTAGATAATGTGCCACATAGAAAACATCTGCAGATTGGCATCACTTTGATTGACTCTACCAACTTGGGGTCATGTTTTAAAGAAAGCCACGTGTATTGTCCTGCTTCCACACTTCTTTCCTGTTCATCAGCCTGTTAAGAATAAGAAAATTGCAAGTTGCCTCACTGAAATCTAGGCACGCTACTTCTGTCGCCTTTTCTGGAAGAGTCAGGCAACCCTTGCAAGTAAGTGAATTCTATTGTGCTCACAGGAAAGTTCCTAGGGAACCCATACTGGCTCCTGGAGATTACAACTTCTTCATTTCATGCTCACAGACCAAGTCCCCAATAGCTTGATCTGGAATTTCACCCAAGAACCCCATCACATTGATTGTTCTGTAGTTAGTAGAACCTATATTCTTACCCTTTTAAAAAATAGAACTGATTTTTTTTTTTAAAGGAGACCCAAGTTGGTGGAAGAATAAGTGGAAGGTACACTAACTTCATAGGACCAAACTGGAATTACAACTAAATTATAGAAGAATCATCCTAAATAACCAACTGAACACTGGCTGGAGAGAAGCCTTATAACCACAGACAGATGGAAGAAGCCAAATCACCATAATGTGATTGGTAGGGAATACAGAGGAGGTGCAAGAGGGCTGGCTGGGAGCCCACGGACAGCGGCTAAAATTTTGGAGGGATATTTCAGCAGCTCGGGGTTCCCCCTGAGAAGTATGGTGTCTAAACCCCCAGCTGGGCTCCCCAACCTACAGCACCAGAACCAAGAAAGCAATCCAAATAACATATGGCTGTGAAAACAACAGGGTTTCTGTCTTCCAGGGAGAGACAGCTGGAGCCTCAGAGAGCCTCTTAAAGGGCCAAGAAACAATATTTTGTTTGCAGCCACTTACCCTTGGCTCCAGCAGAGGGAGGACAGAGTGGATTACAGATGCTTGAGAAGAGTCTGGGGTTGGTGGCTCTGGTGAGAGAGCTGAAGGAACAGTTGCCAGGATCCCTGTGCTGAGTCATTCTTCACACTTCAGAAGCCATCTTTCTCAGGCAGAGCACTCCTCTCTAAGTGGCATCAGCCTGAGGGGGAGCAATAGCCCCTGCTGCAGGAATTACTCTGCCCCACCCTGTGGTGCCTAAGCCCTACAGCTGAGGAGTACAGCTGAAAGAATTTCACTCTTGAACCCTACAGAAAGCCTGCAGGCAGAGGTGGATCACTGGGTATTCTGAGGCTTCAGCTGACCCACGCCTGGGCCTGGTGATGGCAAAACCCAGCCTTGGTGCACAGCCTGTTTCTTTCTGCACACACCCAGGCCAGGTAGAGGGTGTTACATGCTTTGGATTGCTGATAACTCCAAACAGGTTGCTCAGGGCCATTGACAGGTAGGGTTTGACTTAGGCATACACCAGAGTCTTACAGATCTACTTAATACATAGAAACAAATACAGAGAAGCATCCAAAATGGGAAGACAAAGAAACAGACCCCAAATGAAAGAATAAGAGAATTCTCCAGAAAAAAAACTAGATGAAATGGAGGCAAGCAATTTATCAGATAGAGAGTTTAGAGTAATGATTATAAGGATACTCAACAGCATGTAAAAAGACATAGAAACCCTAAAAAGGACCAGTCAGAAATAAAGAAGGCAATATCTGAAATAAATAATATGCTGGAAGGAATAAACAGTAGGTTAAATGAAGCAGAGGATCAAATCAGTGATTTGGAAGACAAGGTAGAAAAAAACACCCAGGCAGAGCATCAAAAAGAAAAAAGAATTTTAAAAAATGAGGAGAGCTTAAGAAATATTGGGGACAATATGAAGCATAACAACATCTGCATCATGGGAATAACAGGAGGAAAAGAGAATGAGCAGAGGATCAAGAAACTGTTTGAAGAAATAATGACTGAAAACTTCCTTAATCTGGTGAAGGAAAAAGACACACAAGTCCAGGAAGCTTAGAGAGTCCCAGACAAGTTGAACCCAAAGAGGCCTAGATCCACACACATCATAATTAAAATGCCAAGTCTTAAAGACAAGGAGAGAATCCTAAAAGCCACAAGAGAAAAGCAGGTAGTTACATACAAGGGAGAACAAAATAATTTGTCATCTGATTTCTCAGCAGAAACATTTCAGGCCAGAAGGTACTGGCATGAAATATTCAAGGTGATGAAAAGCAAGGACTTATCACCAAAGTTACTTTACCCAGTAAGGCTATTATTACAATCAAAGGACAAATAAGAAGCTTCCCAGACAAGAAAAAGCTAAAGGAGGTTGTTAACAGACCAGTTCTGTAACAAATGTTAAAGGGCTTGCTTTAAGAAGAAGAAGAAAAAGAGAACGAAAACAAACAAACAAAAAAGAACCAGAGCAAAATAGTCTAACAATAAAATGGCACTAAATACATATCTATCAATAATCACCTTAAACGTAAATGACTTAAATGCTCCAACTAAAAGACACAGAATAGTTGAATGGGTAAGAAAATAAGACCCATATATATACTTCCTGTAAGGACACACCTCAGATTGAAAGATACACACAGACTAAAAATAAAGGAATGGAAAAAATATTTTATGCAAATGGAAAGGAAAAACAAGCTGGAGTAGCAATACTTATGTCCCACAAAATAGACTTTAAAACCAAGGCTGTATAAGAGACAAAGAAGGACACTACATAATGATAAAGGGAACAATCCAACAAGAGAATATAATCCTAGTAAATATTTATACACCCAACAAAGGAGCACCTAAATATGTGAAACAAATCTTGATGGACGTAAAGGGAGAAAGCGACAGAAATGCAGTCATAGTCAGGGATTTGAACAACCCATTGATTTCAATGGATAGGTCTTCCAAACAAAAAATCAATAAGGAGACAGTGGCCTCAAATGAGACACTGGAGCAAATGGATTTAATTGATATCTTCAGAGTATTTCACCCCAAAGCAGCAGAATATACATACTTTCCAAGTATACATGGAATATTTCCTAGGACAGACCACATGTTAGGACACAGAACAAGTCTCAATGAATTTAAGAAGGTTGAAATCATATCAAGCATCTCCTCTGACCACAACGTGATGAAACTAGAAGAAAATCACAAGAAGAACACTGAAAAATACATGGAAGCTAAACAACATGTTATTAAACAATGAATGGGTCAACAGTGAAGTCAAAGAAGAAATCAAAAGATACCTTAAAAGAAATGAAAAAAAAGGACACAATAATCCAAAATCTGTGGGACACAGAGAAAGCAATCCAAAGAAAGAAATTTATAGCATTACAGATTAATCTCAAAAACAAACAAAAAAAAGCTCAATAAACAATCTAACTTTACTTTAAAAAAAAAACAAAGCCCAAAGTGGGAAGGAAGGAAATAATTAAGATCAGAGCAGAAATAAATGAAATAGAGTCTAAAACAAAAGAAATGATACAAAAGATCAATGAATCCAAGAGCTGGTTCTTTGAAAAAATAAACAAGATTGACAAACCTTTAACCAGATTGTCAAGAAAACAGAGAGAGAGAGAGAGAGTCCAAGTAAATAAAATCAGAACTGAAAGAGGAGAAATAACAATGGACACCAAAGAAATACAAAGGAGTGTAAGAAAATATTATGATCAACTATCTGCCAACAAACTGGACAACCTGGATGAAATGGATAAATTCCTAGAAACATACAATCTTCCAAATTAGGAAGAATCAGAGAATCACACGTACTGAAATTGAAACAGTAATCAAAAAACTCCCAACAAACAAAAGCCCTGGACCAAATGGCTGCTCAAGTAAATTTTACCAAACATTCTGGAAAGAACTAACACCTCCCCTTCTCAAACTATTTCAAAAAAGTCAAGAGGGGAGAAGGCTCCCAAGCTTATTTTATGAGGCTAGCATTATCCTAATTCCAAACCATTAAAGACACTACAAGAAAAGAAAATTATAGGCCAATATCACTGATGAACATAAATGTTAAAGTCCTCAACAAAATATTAGCAAACTGGATACAGCAATACATCATAAAGACCATACACCGTGACCAAGAGGGATTTATTCTGGTAATGCAAGGCTGTACAACATTTGCAAATCAATAGATGTGATTCACCACATAAACAAAATGAAGGATAAATACCACACCATCATATCAATAGATGCAGAAAAAAATCTGATAAAATCTAGTGCCCTCTTATGATAAAAACTCTCAGTAAAGTGGGAATAGAGGGAACATACCTAAACATAATAGAGGCTGTATATGACAAACCCACTGCCAGCATCAAATTCAGCAGGCAAAAAGTACAAGTATTCACCTTAAGATCAGCAACAAGACAGGGATGTCCACTTTCACCTCTCTTATTCAACACAGTACTGGAAGACCCAGCCACAGCAATCAGACAAGAAGAAGAAATAAAAGGCATCTGAATTGGAAAGGAAGAAGTAAAACTCCCTTTTTTACTTTCTTTTTTACTGCAAAAGAAAACTCTATTTGCAGATGACATGATACTATAAATACAGAATCCCAAAGATTCCACCAAGAAACTACTAAAACTGATAAATGAATTCAGCAAAGTAGCAGGATACAAAATTACCATCCAGAAATCAGTTGCATTTTTATATGCCAATAATGAACTACCAGAAAGGGAAATTCAAAAAAAAAAATCTCATTCACAATTGCTTCAAAAAGAATAAAATACCTTAGAATAAATCTAACCAAGGATGTAAAAGACCTTTACTCAGAAAATTATAAGACACTGAAGAAAGAAATTGAAGAAGACACAGATAAGTGGAAACATACTGTGTTCATGGATAGGAAGAATTAACATCCTTAAATTGTCCATTCTACCCAAAGCAATCTATAGGTTCAGTGCAATTTCTATCAAGATTCCAATGATGTATTTCACAGAACTAGAACAAATATTTTAAAAATTTATGTGGAACCACAAAATGCCCCACATAGCAACAGCGATCCTGAAAAAGAAGAACAAAGTTGGAGGAATCAAGCTACCTGATATCAAAGCATACTGTAAGGCCATAGTAATCAAAACAGCATGGTACTGGCATAAAAACAGACACATAGACCAATGGAACAGAATAGAGAACCCAGAAATAAACTCATACCTTTATAGTCAATTAATATTTAACAGAGGAAGTAAGTACATACAATGGACTAAAGACAGTTTATTCAATAAATGGTGTTGGGAAAATTGGACAGATATGCACAGAAAAATAAAACTAGACCACCTTCTTACACCACATACAAGAATAAATTTAAAATGGATAAAAAACTTAAATGTTAGACCCCAAACCATAAAAATTGTGGAAGAAAACATAGGCAGTAAAATCTTGGACATAGCTCTTAGCAATATTTTACCAGGTATATCGTCCCATGCCAAGCAAACAAAAGAAAAAGTAAACAAATGGGACTACAGCAAACTAAAAAGTTTTTTCACAGCAAAGGAAAAATCAACAAAATAAAAAGACTACAACAGAATGGGAGATCACATTCACCAATATATCTGATAAGGGGTCAATATCCAAAATTTTTAAAGAACTTAACAAAACTGAACACCAAAAAGAACAAATAACCAATTAAAGAATGGGCAGAAGACCTGAATAGACATTTTTCCAAAGAGGACATAAGATGGCCAATAACATATGAAAAAATGCTCTACATCACTAATCACCAGAGAAATGCAAATTAAAATCACAATAAGATACCTTCTCACACCTGTCAGAATGGCTATCATCAATAAACAAACAAACAACATGTACTGGAAAGGGTGTGGAGAAAGGGGAACCTTTTTGCAATGTTAGTGGGAATGCAGACTGGTACAGCCACTGTGGAAAGCAAGTATGGAGATACCTCAAAAAATTAAAAATGGATCTGCCTTTTGACCCAGAGATCCCACTTCTGGGACTGTATCTGAAGGAAGCCAAAACACTAATTCAAAAGAACATAAGTACCCCCATGTTCACTGCAGCGTTATTTAAAATTACCTAGGTATGGAAACAACCCAAGTGTCCAACCGTAAATGAGTGTATAAAACAACTATGGGACATTTACACAATGGAACACTAATTGGCTATAAAAAAGAATGTTTTACCCTTTGCAACAACATGAATGGATCTGGAGAACATTATGCTAAGTGAAATAAGCCGGGCAGAGAGAGATAAATACCATATGATTTCACTCCTATGTGGAATCTAAGGAACAAAATGAACTAACAAGCAAGATAGAGACAGACTCATTGACAGCTAAGCGGTGGCAGGAGGGTAGGGGAAGGGTAGAGGGGGGAGGGATTGAGCAAAAAGGAAAAAACACTAATGGACATGGACAACAGTGTGGTGATGTGGGAGTGGGGGGTATAAGGGGACTCAATGATAATGAAAATATACAATAAAAATTATTTTAAAAAATAAAAAATTTGAACCAATAATTTGCCAAATTAATTTCACAAAAAGTAAATTTACGTACACAATATAATTTAATTTTCGTGATAATTGTATAAGGAAAGTGATATATTCTCACTTTATGAATAAACCAACACAAATTGAGACTAAATTCTGGAACAAGAGTTGCAACGCATTTGCTATCCCTTGTCAGACCCTCGTGCCATTGCGCCCTTCCTTCCCTTCCCTGGAATTGAAAGCCTGGAACCTAAATCATCTCTAATGTGACCCTACTCTTTTCCTGTAGATTTCCACTCTTCTTCCATTTGAAACTCCAGTCAAACTGGGTTACTCCCTGAGCCTGCACATGTCTGTACAATCCCGCCCCCATGTTCATGCCATTTTTCAGTTCCTATCATGTTGCCAGGTTCCAGTTAAAATATCCCAGCTTCCACAAATCCTTCTTGCACAAACATAGACACACACACAGAGCTATCACAATGCTTGGTCAGCCATTCGACAGTGAATAGGGCACCTTGCTGGGATGGACTTTGAAGTCTTCAAAGCCAGCAGAGGAGAACACTTACAGGGCTCCAGGGGCTGGAGCCCACCATCTAGGAATACCAGGCTGAGCTGGAACAGTGCTTCAAACACCTTGCACTGCCTTCTTTCTCTCAATGGCTCTACCCATGGGGATATGGATCTTTCCACATTTTTTAGTGCATCAGACACAGGAGAAAGCATCATATTCGTATAGCCCCCAGCAGAGTGGTAGTCTTCGGCCAGACTCAAGTGGGGCAACTACAGCTGGAACGCTTGCTGTTAACACAGCATACCGGGAGTCTCCCCCACCTGCCAGAAGCTAGAGCTTCTTGTCAATCCACCACTCATTCTATCATTACTTCAAAAAGGAAACATTAACCATCAACCATTGAAAATCACTAAAGAGAATAAAAATACAGGTAAGAAATCGTCCCTAAGCTCAAGAGTTTATAATTTGGTGTGGAAATCTCAACAATCACAAAACAAGGCAGTAGCATGTAAGGATCCTATCAAGCATAGAAAATACTCTCAAAGTTCAAAAGAAAGGGTTTTAGAGACAAATTGGAAATTGAAGAATGGGAAGAATTTTAGGAGTAAAGATAAATGTGTGAAGGCAGAAGTTGCAAGGATTTCAGAACATAGCAAGTGGATCTAGGCTACAACATACATTCCATGCAAATCATGGGAACCAGTCAAGGTGAGAATGAACACATCTATAAGCACCCAGCTAATGACTATGTGCTTCTTGTATTCTTCTGTATAGGTGATGGGAGCCATTGAAGGTTTTTGAGCAGGGAAGTGATTTGATGAACACAATACTTAGGAAGGTTCATCTGATTGGTCATTCTGTGTGCCACAGAGAAACTGCTCACGTCACATCCTCTAACTTCATCAGAGTTGGAAAACATCTTCTGAATCTTCTCACTTCTTATTCACCCACACTCACCACAAATTGTAATAAGGAAGATTTGGGCAGAGTCTGAACATCTTGTTTTTCTTGCTGTTTTCTTTGTTTATTGCTAAGAACAGTATATCTGTGCTAGTTCTAGTTATGAACAAAAAGGCTGTGGTTGAATCAGACAAGCTCCTAAAAATTGGAAGGAGCTTCAAGTTGAGGACCTGGATCTGGTATGGCTGGCACAAAGTTCATCATCATCACCATCATCATCATCGTCATCACCACTAACAACTATTGAGCACTTACTCTCTACTAGGTACTTGATATGAATTTGTTTAATCCCTAGAGTACTACATGTGTAAACTGGAGATAAGTGGCTGACCTTTATACTTGATCAACACAACATTTTAATTCTAGATTCTCTGTGGTATATGCACAATCCAGACTCAGAATTTTCAACTTACATCTGGGGAACCAGCTCAGAGCTCAAGCTGGGTATAATCTAGAGTTCTGGTTTGGTTCTATCTTGGACCTGGATCAGTATTCAGATCTGGATTTCTTTCTTTCATTCTTCAAATATTTCTTGAGCATCTGCTATGTGCCCAGCACTTTGGCGAACAAGACAGACATGTTTCTTGCAATCATGAGTGATTTTTGCTTGGAATGCCTGGAGGAAGAGACATTCACCCCCCACTCATGATAATAAGGAAACCTGGGCATAAGACTGGACTCAGATGCTAATTATTCTGGGACCTTGGCCAAGCCTCTAAACCTCCCTGAGCTTCGGTTTCCTTGTGGTTAGAAAGGCAAAATTCACCTGGAGAGTCTCAGCTGTTCATCAGAGTCTACGCTTTTCAGTGTTTCAGAAAGTGAGTCATGCTGCAATCAGATGCTTTCCCCAGTTCCCCACCCCAGCCATTCTGTTCTCCAGGTTCAGGCTTCAGCGGAGCAAACTTATCACATTGCAAACCCTTTCCCATGGAAGCTAATTGGAATTATTCTCATCTAGGCACACCCCTGTCCCACGAGGGTCTGATAGGTCCAGCCTGGCTATTTGCTCCACGTCACTCTGAATCGAAACTTGTTCCATTTTAACTTGACATTATTTCTCTGTTTACTTTACCTAATAAGAGAATCATTTAGCTCATAAAAATCTCATTTTGGAGCTGGGGTGGAATTCAGGAAAGAACGAGGCTGGTCATTCTTCCTGACCTCCTCCATTTGCTGAAGTACTCGATGAGAGGTGACGTCATTCCCGGAGACAGCGGCTAGGCGGCCGGGGATAAACAAAGTTGCTGTTCTCCTTTAATTGGAAGAGACCATGCCAATGGAGTTATGCTGGGTTCTTCAGGAAAGGGAACCCAGGAATTTAAAACCAGCCTCATTCTTGACACACTAGCGTCTCTTTAAATGTAGGACTCTATTGACCTAGAGGGTGTTACTAAATTGGAAACAGGATTAAGTAAGGCAGTTTCAGATCACAAAGCATTTGAGTTGTCACTCACTTTTACCCTCCTCTACTTCAAACTGAGCAGCAACTTTCTTTGTTCTGTGATATTTGGCATCTGCCGACCCAAAGCCATTTTGATTTTTCCTATTCAGATGTGGTTTCAGCCTCGTGTCAGAGGCCCATCTTTTTCCTTTCTTCCCCCACATTAAAAAAAAAATTATAAAAGAACCAAGAAGTTGTTGGGAAAACTGGAACTCATTCATGAGGAATCAGGGTGAGCAAAGTATAAAGCATGGAAAGAAGTTGTTTAACATTGCGGGTTAGCCACTATGTTCCCTGAGCCTCAGCTTCTTCCTTCAGAGAATAGGGATGATAGATAATTCCAGAGAGCCTGGGAGATTTCAATGAGCTGCTGTGTATGAGACACAGCACACTTTCCTTCACGTATTTATTCTTGCACTCAACAATACTCTGTCCTCAACAAGAACAGCTTCTAACATCCTTAAAAAGAGGAGAATGTAGACTTAACTACCAATCCTATTAAAACATGAAAGAATTTGTTTCAGGAAATCAGTGTTTAATAATCACTTCCCTTGAGTGATTTTTCTCTTTATCTTTCCTCCTCTTCCTCCAGCCCAAACTTCAGTATGGAGGAAAAACCTCTTCTCTCCATGGCCCCGACTCAACTCTCTTCTCCGTAAATCTTTTTTTGAATCCAGGAAATCAGATGGGAAAGGGGGGCGTCTAGAAAAAAGACATTTATGAGAAAGCATGGATGACTTTTGGCTGATTTGGTTCTCCATCAAAACTCAAAAGGTAAGTTCATTCAATGCCACAAACATCTAGTAAGTGTCTGTTAGAATATAGCGGTAACTCAGAAAGAGCTGAGTTCTAGACCCCCTTCCAGGACTTCTGGCTCCCTGACATGGGCCAACTCCATTGCCTCTCCGGGTCTCAGCTTCCATAAAAGGAGCCTGGAACAGAATGACCCCTCCAGCACTAACTAACATTTTATACTGCTGATGAGCACAGGGAAAGAAACGGAAAATTAGCTCCTGTAAAAATGGAAGAGCTTTGCCATTTCTGTTCTTCATTTGACCACAATTGCTTTAATTATTTAGAACATATTTCCATGTTGATGTAAAATTGCAGAATTCTCTCTCTCTCTCTCTCTCTCTCTCTCTCTCTGCTGTTGTTGTTGCCATTTGAATCCAAATCGTTTTGTTCATTTCCTTTGGTGGAAACTTTCAGCGCTGACTGCATTTTTATGAGTGTCTTTAAAGAGAGATTTAGATGCAGTCCCTCTGCTTCAGCATGGAGTTCTCTGAAATTTACAGGGAAAAAAAATATCTAGTCACTTCGAATCTAGGTCAAACAAAATTTTAATATCTAAAGAATTTAATCAGAAAGCTGAAGTCTACATTACTGTTTTAAGATACCAGATTTGGCAAGTATTCTATTTTGTTATGAAGGACTCTACCCATCTCAAGGCTAATGTGGTACATATTTTAGCATCCAGGACCTCAGGAAATCTCATTTTGGTTTAAATTTAACTCTGAGTATTCTAGCATTTGTTAGATAAGTAACCTCTGCTTCAGAATAGTCTCAGAGATCTTATCAGAGTTACTTCTCTGGTTTAGGGGGATTCAGGAGGTATTAAATGGTTCAATACCTTCCAAGAGTAAAGAGGCTAACATCTCACTAATTTAGAATTTATTCACCTTAAGCTTACAGAGGCAAATCCAAACAAATCAGTAGTGTAAATGACATGTAAGGAATTTTTTAAGTATATTTTATTGATTATGCTATTATAGTTGTCCCATTTTTTTCTCCCCTTTATTCCCCTCTGCCCTGCACCATCCCTCCTTTCCACATTTCCCAACCTCCCTTAGTTCATGTCCATGGATCATACATATAAGTTCTTTGGCTTCTCCATTTCCTATACTATTCTTAACCTCTCCCTGTCTATTGTGTACCTACCAATTATGCTTCTTATTCCCTGTACCTTTTCCCCTATTCTTCCCCTGTCCCTCCCCACTGATAACCCTCCATGTGATCTCCATTTCTGTGATTCTGTTCCTGTTCTAGTTGTTTGCTTAGTTTGTTTTTATTTCTGTTTTTGAGGTTCAATTGTTAATAGTTGTGAGTTGTTGTCATTTTACTCTTCATAGTTTTGATTTTTTCTTAGGTAAGTCCCTTTAACATTTCATATAATAAGGGCTTGGTGATGATGAACTCCTTTAACTTGACCTTATCTGGAAAGCACTTTATTTGCCCTTCCATTCTAAATGACAGAGTAACCTTGGATGTAGGTCCTTGCCTTTCATAACTTCAAATACTTCTTTCCAGCCCCTTCTTGCCTGCAAGGTTTCTTTTGAGGAATCAGCTGATAGTCTTATGGGAACTCCTTTGTAGGTAACTGTCTCCTTTTCTCTTGCTGCTTTTAAGATTCTCTCCTTATCTATAATCATGGGTAATTTAACTATGATGTACCTTGGTGTTTTCCTCCTTGAGTCCAACGACTTTGGAACTCTCTGAGCTTCCTGGACTTGCATGTCTAGTTCCTTCACCATATTGGGGAAATTTTCCTTCATTATTTGTTCAGATAAGTTTTGAATTTCTTGCTTTTCCTGTTCTCTTTATGACACCCCTATGACTCAGATGTTGGAACGTTTAAAGTTGTCCCAGAGGTTCCTAAGCCTCTCCTCATTTTTTTTTTTTTTTTGAATTCTTGCTACTTCATTCTGTTCTGGTTGAAGGTTTATTTCTTCCTTCTGCTCCAAATTGTTGATTTGAGTCCTGATTTCCTTCCCTTCATGGTTGGTTCCCTGTATTTTTTTCTTTATTTCACTTTGCATAGCCTTCACTTCTTCTTTTATTTTGTGACCATACTCAACCATTTCTGTGAGCATCCTGATTACCAGTGTTTTGAACTCTGCATCTGATAGGTTGGCTATCTCCTCATTGCTTATTTCTTTTTTTAGAGTTTGATCTATTCTTTCACTTGGGACATATTTCTTTGTCTTGGTACCCCTGTTACACTGTAAAGGGCAGAGCCTTGAATATTCACCAGGGTAGGACAACACTTTTCTCTGCATTCTGGTGCTGTATGTGGCAGAGGGGTCAGAGAGGGAACAATGCCACTTGCTGGGCTCTTGCCCTACTTTCAGTCACTTCCCCCAATATCCACAAGTGAATTGCACCTTTTTGGTGCTGATTTCTGGGTCGGGTGGGTTTGTGTACATTCTAGAACCCTGTGAGTCTCTCCAACACACTCTCCTATGAGGCTGGGAATTTTTCCCACCACTGCAACCCACACAGATTTTTACAGCCAGAAGTTTTGAGGCTTTATTTCCCCACACTGGAACCCTGGGTACTGCTGTCTCTCTCGATCCTCCATTGTTCCTCCTGGTTTATCCACATGCTACTGTGGGACTGCTCGGTCTGCCAGCTATCACCTCTCACCTGCCCAGTCTGCCAGCCATCACCTTGCTGTGTGTCTTCTCTGCCTGCTGCGTGTCACTGCCCCTCCTACCAGCCTGGATCAATGTTTCTTCTTTAACTCCTTGGTTGTTGGACTTCCACACAGTTTGATTTTCTGGCAGTTCTGGTTGTTTTTTGTTTTTAAATTGGTTGTTGTCCTTCTTTTGCTTGTGTGAGGAAGTGAAGTATATCTACTACACCTAAAAAGCCATTGTTTTAAGTGCATTTAAAAAAGATCTTCTGCATTTAAAAAAAATTGCTAAATACAACAGATCCCAAGTTAATTTTTAAGGCTGACATTCGCACATTTTTTTAGCCATTATTTGTGACACTATTTACAATTAAAATGATGTTTTAAACAGTTTACAATTGTAGCTTTTTTCTCATTGGGTGTGCTAGTGCTACACTTTAATAGAAATTAGTAATATTGCTGCTATATAATATACCATGTTGGAAAATGTGATGTGTTTGATTACAGTGTGAATTTGATTTATATGACTCACCCCAGGGTAATGATGAAAGCATTTGTGGTGGCAAGAATATTTGAGGTGAGTTTGGGTAAACACAGAAGGAAAGCCTGTCATCAAAGAATTGATCCAATCATCTG
This sequence comes from Macrotus californicus, assembly GCA_007922815.1. Lineage (NCBI taxonomy): Eukaryota > Metazoa > Chordata > Mammalia > Chiroptera > Phyllostomidae > Macrotus > Macrotus californicus. The sequence continues at coordinate 50,946 of VMDR010002466.1, forward strand.
ATTATGAGGCTAGTAAGGCCTAAATTTGCCTGAAGTTCCACCATGCAGCAAGATTCACTCTTGGTTCAGGCTACCTCCCTCCCCTGGTCTTTAGTTTGTGAAAGGAGCCAACCTCACCCCAGGTCCACCTCACTCTTCCATAAATGCTCTTAGGCTGACCCAACGCCGTAACCTCAAGAAGCCACAGAACCACTTGTTTAAGGTACATTGGAGCCAGCCTACAAAATTGTTCAATTTCCCTCAAAACCATGCACTTAGCCTCTAGGATTTGCTTTTATTCCAAGGCATCTGACTCAGGGTTAACCCCATTTAGACACATTTATTGGGTGGGGGAGGAAAAGCAGAAATGAATATATATATATATCTATCTCCTGCCACATTATTTAGCCTGACCCTTCTGCCCATTTCCACCTCCTGCTCACTGGTAAAACCAAGGGTAAGTGGCTGTTTTAAGGAAATGTACTAAGAGAGATCACCAAAGCAACCTGAATTTTCTTCAAGTTGAGCTGAGAGCCACAGGCCACAGTAACCTGATTCCTGAAATGTTCACCACTGATCTTGGCAACTGTTTTCTTTCTGGTTTGTGATTTTCAATAAGATCCCAAACAACCAAAGGGAAAAAAAAAAAAAACAAGCAAAGAGAGAAAAGTCTCTAACCTTCCAAAACCAGCCATTTGTCATAGTTATTCACACAACGACCTCAAGGGAGGTCATTGCTACTTAAGTATTGGCAACGGTGCTGTGGTGAGCACCAAAAGGCATTTTTGGCCTAACAAACCAATTAGCCAATGATCATATCCACTTCCTTGCTCCTTCCTGAATTTCTTAAACATGTGTTTCTTGGAATCCACCTCTTCTGCCACATAGACCCAAGCGACAAATCATCAACCCCAAAGAACCAATACTCCACAACAAACCACTAGCACATGTTGCAACTGCCAGAGGCAGGAGGGAGCGATAAATCAGACTACCAAATTCGGTAAAAAGAAAAAAAACAACCTGCTTGTACTGGCTAATTGCAGTGATGGCACTTAACTTACTTGAAAAATGTCATATGATTTGTTACAGGTGAGAGGAAGCTTGGTGAGAGGGAGGGTGTCATCAGGGCAGGCTGGCCAGCTCCCAGGGAAGCAGGAGCTTGATGAAGTCTCCATGGTCCACACACTGGTCCTCAGCCCAGAGGCCCAGCAGTTAGATTTAGCCCACACATAGCCAGAGATAAAAGATCATTTTCCTACAGACTGGTGTTTGATAACCAAACACATGGGGGGCTGATGTATAAACCAGAAGCTAGCCTAGGTGACTAACAGTGGGGCTGGTTCTCTTCTGAAGCTGGCCTGCTCTTTCCGTTTTGGTCCCTGTCTGGAATGCTCTTCCCCAGACACTTGGGAAACCATCTTAAGAACCTGAAGGCAACTCTCCAGAGAATATGGACTCAACAAAGGCAGGAATATGATCTTAAAGGACCTTTCCACCAGCCAAAATGTCTTTCCTTGAACAGGCCTGGATGATCCCTACAAATTTGTGTCTTTCTACAGTTCCAAGTTGCTGGCTTCCCTTGTGTTTTCATTTTTTTCCTGAATCTGCTGGAACCTATGAGTGGTAGAGCCAGTATTTGAAGTAATATATGCTTCTCTCCAAAGCCTGTGTCCTCAGCCCCTTCCAGATATCCTTGGTACCTTTTGATATTCTGGATTTCCTCCTTTCCTTTGATCATTTAGTTTGACAAAGTGAAGGGTAGGGCTATTGTTAACCACAGCAGAGAAGGGAGGGAGACGTGGGGAGGGAGGGAGGAGAGTCTGTGCACATCCAGAGCTGACACTACATGGACTGGCGGCCATGGCGAGTGGTGGAGAGGACCGAGCATCCTGAGAGTCAATTTTTTTTTCAAGCAAAACAACAACAGAAATAACAAATCCACTTTTTAGGTACTAATCTTTCTAAAATTCTTTAATTGACTTCCTACCTTAGTCACTGAAGTCTAATAAAAGTAACTGAGCCTTTTTAAGATTATTAAATGTATGATGACCATGGACAATTATAGTTATAGCTATAGTTGGTGTAAAAGATTGTAACAAAACTTGGGATGTTTTTCCCCTGCCCATTTTCCCTAATGTGAATTTGTTTCCTTATGATTTCTGAGGCAAGACAAATTCTTGTTCTGTAAAGATTACGAGTAGTTAAGCTCTGTTTAATTAGAATTTTGCAAGCACAGTGATTTGTAGAGCATGATAATTTGTAGCCTGGGGGACTGCGGTGATCATACAATCCAACCACCTCATTTTATAAATGAGAAATGAAGGCCAAGAGAAAAGTGACTTGCTTTTCTCTTGAAGTAAAATCCATGAGTAGCAGAGCCAATATGTAAACCATATCTTCTAACTCCAAATGGAATGCTCTCTTCACCTAGAGGGAGTGAAGGTGACAAATGACCCAGAAAGCTGTCATGTTCTCATACTTTTTTGTTTCTGTGTCAAGATCTTGAGTGCAAAAATCACCAACTCAAAAGGTATCAGACACACCTTTCCCTCATCCCTGTAAACCCTCTCCTCGTAGACTTAAACAATGGGCGATGTTTCTGGGTTTCTGTTCTGTTCAGAATTGAGTTAAATGAGAATCTTGAACCAGCTATTTGTTCCATCGTGGATCCTCATCTGGCCTGAGCAGATCTTGAGACCCTCTGCAGAGAGAACAGAGAGTAAAGGAGGGAAAGATCCAACAGCTCCTTGTAGATGGGGCTGCGGGAGTCAGTCTGGGTACAGGAGGGGAGATCGCACAGCCTAAGGTGAGTGGAAACTGATTTCAGAGGCTTGGCTGAGACTGGGCTGGGCTGCAAGGTCTGAGGCCTCACATCTAAGAGAACTAGTGAAGAGTGAGCGTATTGAGGGATAAAAAATTCTAGAAAGACACCAGAGACAAGGGAGTGCAGGAAGTTGGAACCTTGCAATGGCTGCCACGGCTGAACATGGCAGGAGGTGGAACAGGGGAGGGAAACTGGGGCAATGGCTTCTCTCCCAGCCTCACTTAGACATTGCCGACGAGGAGGCAAAGGTCCAAATACTCTTTAACTCCATGCCCAGGGCAGATCCAGGTTATAGGGGCCTGAAGCTAGAATAATAAGATTTTTTTTTTTACTCCTCACCTGAGGGTATATTTATTGACTTTAGAGAAAGAGAAAGGGAAAGAGGAAGGATGTGAGAGAGAAACATCAATTTGTTGCCGCCTGTATGCTCCCCGGCAGGGGATCCAACCCTCAACGTTTCGGTGTGCAGGACCAACCAACTGAACCACCTGGCCAGGGCCTAGGACAATCAGCTTTTAAGAAACAAAAATACAAAGGCATGCTAACAACAATAAATTTTGTTACAAATTATGTAGCGAGTGTGAGTTTTTTCTTAGAATGAGAAAAGAAATGACAAAAGTTAAAAAAGGAAGCCATCAAATACCACGAACATCCAAAAATTAAAAAAATATTTGTGTTTTTATCAATTAACTTTCTGAAACACCCATGGACTCTTGGGATTTTTTTTTCCTATATTTTTGTCTGGCTATTCTTTTTGATGCATCACTTCTTTAGGTAACGATTTTTAGGTATTATTTTCTATATAGAGGAGGGGAAAGGCAATTCAGTATGTTTTTGGTGTTTTGTAGTATGTTTTTTTGTTATTTGGGGGTAATAGTTCTGTGTAGGCATTGGTCAGGTGTCCTCATTTCCACTTCCAATCTTAGATACCTGATGATAGAGAGAAGTTTTCACAGCACAGCTTCTGGCTCCACACGTTTGTGTCTTGTGTCTCCTTCACCCTTCAGTGCCTTAGGTCACAGTCCACGTGCCAGACGGTGTTGACGCTGCGCCTTCATGCCATGATGTGGGACGAGTCTGCCCAGGGGGTGGCTGGCATATCCCTACCATGCCTACACCGGGAAGGTTTGCAGCAGCCTAACCGCGCATGGGAACGAGGACAAAGCACACTAATACACCCCCAGAAAGCAGAGTGCCATTGCTCTTTATCCAGTTCCCCCACACGCCCATGGCCCCTCTACTGTCACCCGACAGGAAGGGAGGTGTTGGAGGCAAGGTCGGGGAGGAAAGACCTGTGTCCTAACCGACTGCATTAAAATAGCTTCCTTTTGCAAATTTTACGAAGATGTGTGAGTGCTGGGGCCTCTCCCATGCAGGTGGGAGAGATGGGGAGGGAAGATTCTGCAACTCAAGCCTCGTCAGCTTCATAGTAAATCCAGGCCCTAAATCTGGAAAGGCCAGACCTGTTGACAGAGCTCACTTCCCCAGCAGGCTGGCTCACCTGGTATCGGGCTGAGGAGCGGGTCTTCTGAGGTCTGTGGCCAGGGGATAGAGGGGATGTCCCGGATCACCCTTAAAATGAATCCAGATGTGGCTGGATTTGTCTGATGAGTGGAGACGAGTGTGAGGAACTGAGACCAGCAAACATCTATATTCATGGGTTGATGAGCATTGTGGAGGAAGGAAAGTAAGGAGCAGCATGGTGTTTAGTGTGGGAAGCAGGAAGGGGAGGGGGATGGCAGAGTCACACACACACACACACACACACACACACACACACACACACACATACACACAGTGCACCAGCCAGTTCTAAACGTGTGTCTGAGCACTGTGGAGGCAGGGGCTGCGGTGTGCAGCTGGAGGAGAGGGTTTCTAAAGGACTTGATAAGTCACGGGGCGCTTGTGACTCATGTCAAGACCCAGGTGACTAAAGTATGTGACGCAGAGCAGGGCAGTGGCCCTTTCACATCTGAACAGAACACAGCATGGCTTGCCACCTCAATGGCTGACCACTCTCAGAGGGGATGGGCCCAAACATGGACGACAGCATTCCCACAGGGGTGCAGGGGCAGCAGCGGGGGAGATGCCACATGGCGGCCACCACCGACACACCTGACACCTCTTCCCAGGGCTCCCAAAATGACCGGGTAAGACTGAATCTGTGTGAGCAGGTGGGAGCAAAACCCAGTGAGGACTGTGCTGTTGCCATTAAGTCCTGGAGAGATTCGAGTGCCCTTTCATGGACATTAGCATCTTAGCTGGTTTGTGAAAACCGCATCTAAGAAATATTATTGATCTGATGTTGGCAGTACAGAAAGGACATGGAGACCCTCCCCAGACCCCGTTAGAGGCGAGAGGATCAGATTAGAATGCAAATCTCTTTATTTATGTATTCCTTTACTCATGAAATATTTATTGAGCTTCTACTATATGCCAGTCACTGTTGTGGGATAAAACAGAGAGTTCTAGCTGATCGATTGCCAAGGAGACTGGTAGTCACTGAGTAAGTAATAACTCACGGGAGCTGGTGTGCATTGCAGGGCTAGGAGGTGGCACCACCTAAAGGTCAAGGCTCTGGACTCTGGAGCCAAACTGACCAGGTTTAAACCCACGGCCACCCTTTGCCAGCTGTGAGAATTTATGAACACTGCTTAATCTCCCTGAGTGTTGTGGTTCCCACTTGCAGAATGGGAATACTACCAATACTTGCCTCCAGGATAAATGTGAGGATTAAAATGGAGAGTCCACAGAAAGATTGAGCCCATTCCTGGTGCATAGGAAAGTCGCGGTGAGTGTGAGCTATTCATAGCCTGTTCCTATTATTATTCTCTCGTTGTCCCCACTGGGGAGTTGAACGGCAGCACAGAGCCACAAGCCAGACCGGCGCACACAACCGCAGGACAGGAAGCACAGCCTCCCTCGGGCAGCAGCAGGAGACACCCCTGTGCCTCGGTTACATCAGAGCACGCTGACAGCAACTGTGGGGACCTGGTGGCCTGCTCCTGCATAGTACACCGGGCACAGACAAAGGTTGTGAGGGACATGAGAGCTCCACACGGGAGCACACAGTTGACACCTCCTGGGGACTCACAGGAAAACTGGAGGAAGGGTATTTGAAAGAAGGCTGATGAGTGGAGAGGAGTGTCCACAGTCCCAGGGGGGGCCAAGCTAGAGAGCTTTGCTGAATTCTGTTCCTCCCCGCAAGCTGGGGGCTGGGGAACTGTGAGCTACAACACAACGGCCCTCCTCTTATTAGGCCTGAGGAGAGGGGAGGCACTGGCTGGGTCCTGAAGGGTGAATAGCAGTTTTCTAGGTAGGACACCAAGTTGGGAAACCGACACAGTCCTGTATGTGAAGAGGGAAGACATGAAAGGGAACACAGTTGGAAAGTTAAATTGGAGCCACATTGTGAAAAGCCTCCTTATGCCAAACTCTACTCAATCTTGTAGTCTAGGGGACACATGGGAGGTTTATAAGCCAGCAGTAAAAAGCAGATAGTATAATCAGGTATGTGTTTTATTAAAGGTTTCCTATGGCAGTGCAGAAGGGAGGTGGTGTAGGTGGAGAATGGGGTGCGGGCAGTGACCAGAAAATGTCAAAGTTACCTCCACTCAGGTACTGAGGGCTGCCCCGTCGGCACGTGAGGATGTGCCTCCTCCTCTCTCTGCACACTGTCTAACCTCCTTTCTTTTCCATGGCTTGGGCACACTGATAGCTTTTTACAGTGAGAGTCCTGCAAGGAGCTTCTGGTTCCTCTGATTCTTCACCCCAAGGATACATAAGACACCAGACAGGTGTCCAGAACAAGCCCACTCCTAAAACATCTATGCTTTAGTTGTTTTAGGAGCATTTGAACTAAATAAGATAACAGAGCAGTTTGTTCTGAGGCCATCTTTCCAATATCGGAGATGTCGAAATAAGTTAGATATGAGTACCCAGGGCCCACATGATGTTTTTGTGCATAAAATGACCTGAGACACTAAGAAATGATATAAGAATATTAAGGATTGTTCCTTTATGCCTAGGTTGATTCTCTTTATCACAATGATTTACCTCTTCAAAGGGAAAGAAGAAACTATGACCCGGGCTCTTTGCCTCTTGTTTTTCTATGTGGACGCGAGTGTCAGAGGCTGTGAGAAGGGGTGGGGGGAGGGATGCTTTTTGTTGGAAGCACAGACCCCGGAGCTCCCCATTCTGCCAACAGTCATATGCCTCAGCCCCCCGCCTTCTCACATCCCCAGACTCACTCCTTCTTGTTTCTCTGCCTTGCCTTATGCCCTCAGCCACATCCAAAGTATCCTTCCTCATCTCCTTCATCCCTTCCATCCCTCCAGGTCTAGAGGACTCTCCATAGTGTCCATTGTCTCCTCTCATAAACCAGTCTCCCCTGCCCTCTACGGTGCTTCATATCATCACAGGGCCCCTGGGAGGAGTCTGTCCTGTCTCTTCTCGATGAGTTAGCTGAGGCTCAGCCAGCAGAGCATCTTCTCCAAGGCCAGGAGCAAGCTCTGGACGCTGGGCAGTGGGATGTACCCCCTGCAGTATTGTGACCCACAGGTCACCTCCTACACAGTGTGTAGTGGCTCCATGTCTGACCCTAAGTGCCTATGACATTTTCTTATTGTTTGGTGTGTGTTGCACTTTGCTCCTTAACTGAGATCATTTAAGACAAGGTCCAATTATTTGTGTCATCACTTCCCACAACACCTGTTGCCATATGGAGTCCAAATACTTGGGGAGAGAGACAAGGCAGGCCTTACCTGGCTCTTATGCTCCTGTCTCATTTTTGGTCCCTAAATTCAGCATCAGCAGGGCTCCTGGATACTGAAACAAGCCCTTCGGGTGATTCTGAGTGCACCAAAGTTGAGAACCACCATCCTAAGGGCTTTTCATGTATAAATAAACTCACTGAATTCCCATTCCAACACGCTGAGGTTGGTAGCTTCCACTTTGGAGCTGGGGGTGTGAAGAGGTTAGGTGACCTGCTCAAAGTCACACAGCCAATGAGTGTGGAGCTTCCAATCTCTCAGTGAGAGAGAGGACTTGACCTCGGGGACTTTGGAAAGCTCACAGTGGCATCTGCCTTACCCTTGGAAAAAATGTCTGGAGACAAGAGAATGGTGGGTACAGAACAGGGCCGCCCAAGAACTTTGGGGGCTAGGAATATACCAGCTTTCCTGGAGGTCATGTGGACCTGGGAACTGTCACTGGCCCCAGGGCAGTGAAGAACAATTTGACTAAGTGTGTCTGAAAGTGGTGCTGTAGGAAAAACAAAGTGCTTTTAAAATCCTCCTCTGCCAAGTTCTTATGGCTCCATAGGAGCCTGACACAGTAATTTCCCGGCCCGCACTTACAGAAGTCCAGTGATGAGGAGCCCAGTAGATGTTGCCACAGCCCCTGGCCATGGGAGGATGGTGTTGATCTTGGACCAAGGGATCATTTTGTGGAAAGGGAAATGGCTGAGGGGGCAGAAAGAGCATCCAGGAAACACCCCCGCAAGGCTCTCAGGCCCCCTGGGATTCTCCATCTGGGGTCCTGGGAGAGAGCTGTGACGGCCGCCGTGAAAGGGTAGCACATTCCTGTGGCTGACACTGTGCAATTTTTTTCAAAATGTGCTTAAAGATTTTACTAGCCTTGAGGTTTGGGGTAGGAGTAAAAAAGAGACAGGGAGATAAAGAGACAAAAACAGAATAAAAGGATGTGAAACTGACTGCAGTGAATTCAGCAGACCTTTGATCTTTCTTCTGTGCTGGTCCCATCTTCTGGTCTCTAGGGATAGGGGTCAGGAGTCCCCACACACCCACACTGTGCTGGGTGCTTTTCATGCATTACTTTGCTTAATTCTTACTACTATGTACCAGGCAGATATTTTTGTACCCCCTTCACAGAACATATAAGAGATAACACTAGATTTCAAACTTCCTTCTGTTTATTACCAACACAACTATTTTATCTCAAAGAGTCTTGATTCTTTGCCTGCATAATGAAGCCCCAGATAACAAGTATTGGTACTTAAAAATAAATTATGAAATGCCTCTTCTAGTCTTCCCCTCATCTCAATAACTCATTCCTCCACTTTCTTCTGAATTCTCATCTCATTGACCATGAACTTGTCAAGTTAGTTCAAGTAAGAATATTCATTTATCTGCAAGGACAGAAATGGTATTGGTTTTTAGGGTACAAGTACAGGTTGTCTGACCCCATCGAAACCCCACCAATAACAAACACCCTTTATGAAGCATCTAGTCTCATATTTGTTCATCAAAGGAATATTTGTTCATTTCAAACTTTTCAAAATAAACCCTTAAGTTCAAAATGGTAGATTGGGCCTACTTTACCTCCCTTCCCTCCAAAATCCCATTGAAATAACAGGATATAAATGGAAGAGAGTAAACCCCGCCAACAAACACAAAAGGGTCCCAGAGCAACCAAAGATGGGATTGCATTGATGAATAAAGCTGAGCGAAAAATTATACACCCCAAAAACACACACAGGAAGAGAACTAGCCTGGAGGTGGAAGCACCCCTCCCAGCAGAGAGCCCTGGAGAGAGTCCCGAATCAGAGCCTCAGCTACAAAGAGCAGGGGCGGGCTGCGGGGTCATTAATTAAAGGCCTTTCTGAATTTGACAGCCACCAACTCTCCTCCACAGACAGCAACTGGCCGCAGTGGCATTTGCTTGTGTGAAAAAAAATGAAACTCCTGTGGGTCTTGCTTTCTGGAACATTCCCCCAGGTCCCATGTTAAGTGATGTGCAGATATGATACTACCTGGTTCTGAAGTATATAAGATTTTCATAATCGCAATATTGTACCTCCTGTATATTACTTTTCAGTTTTTCAAAATAGCCTACAGGCAAAACTTAGAAGATCTAAAATATACACCTTATAAACCTTGGAAAGGTTTGTAAGCTCAGAGGAGGGAGAAGGGGAAGTGCAGATATGCTCTCTCTTGGGTTAGTCCTTCAGTCACCCAGGAACAAGGTGGGAGGAAGAGCCTGCCCTGTGTCAGGACTGTTCCAGCCCCCAGAGACATCAGGAGTCACAGGAGTCTCACCTCTATGGTGCCTCTATTCCAGTCTGAAGTAAATAGATACCACCTAAAAGTTGATGAATCACAAAACGAGGGTGTAAGTCTATTATTTAAAACTATGAAAGTAGCTGCGAGATTATTGAAGATACTAATATTATGTACGAAACTCCACCGAAGAAGGGAAACACTATGAAGGTATAAAAATCCCTGTCATAGCAGGAGGAGAATGGATGAAATTTAACTCAGACAAACTAATGTAGAAGCCAAAGAACTCATATATATGACCCATGGACATGAAGTAAAGCGGGGGAATGCGGGTGGGAGGGGGTGCACACGGCAGAGAGGATTAAAGGGGGGAGAATGGGACAACTGTAATATCATAATCAGTAAAATAAAATAAAAAAGAAACAGATATACAGGGAATTATCTCAGTTTGTGGGACAGACTTGCTCTCCAACAGCCCTTGATACTTCTCGGAGGAGGGGAATGTTTTTGCTTATCTGCATATAAAGAAATACATAAATTAATACTATAAATAAACAATAAAAAAGTAACATTACAACCTCTGGGAGAAATGTAAGGTAGATATTCTCATTCCCATTTTATACATGAAGATACAGAAGTCAGCTCAGCCCTCGGTCACAGACCTGTGAATGGAAACCAGGCCTCCTAACCACTGCCTCCAAAGCCCCACCTCCCCACGCCTTCTCCTTTCACAGACAGAAGGACTAGACTTGGAGTCCTTGATCCACTGCAGCGGACTCTGGGCAGCTGACTATTCACTTCTAAACTTAGGGGCACTGACCATCACCCAAGGGCTGTGGGGAAAGTACATGCTAATCTCCTGACACATCCTGCCACAAAAATGCCAGCTTCCTTGCTTTATATTTCTTTTTTAACCCATCCAGTTTGGAAAGATAATATCATTGTCAGTCATGTTTTCCTCTTATCACTTTATGTGATTTATTTGAATTAAATGAATATGGCAATTGGTTCTAATGTGCAGCTTTGGCTATCTATATCAAAGGGCTTGTCATTACTTAGGGAGGTAGAGAATGTCAAGTTTAAAATATTTGACAGAAAGATGTGATTCCACTGACACATCCAACCAGTGCTCCAGGTAGGTGAGTTTGTGGGCATGTGATGGGAGAGGCTACTAAGAACGCTTTTACCCTATCCCCACCCCCGAATACCCCTTTCTCACTAACCAGCTGAGAGTACAATCTCTTGGGACTAAGACCACCAGGGAGGCGCCTGGGAATAGATGGAGAAGAAAGAAGGAAAGAAGCAGAGACATATTGAAGGGCAAGGCACTAAGGACAATTCCACAAGCCCCGCAGGCTTCTTCTGCCTGTTATAACCACACTTCCTCCCGCAGGACTCTGGATAAATAGAGCTCACTCTGGACAGAAGAGCTCACAGGATCAAGTACCTACCGGCTATGGGCTAGGTAGGCACTACGCTCATGTGTTTACCTGCGTCGGCTCACTTAATTCCCACAGCGACCCCACGAGGATGTCACTATTGCTATTTCCATTTTACAGATGGAGCAACTGAGGCACAGAGAAGCAAAGTGTCACACCCAAGTTACACAGCTGTGTGCAGAACCAGGAGCCCAGACAGCTTGACTTTAATGTCGTGTTCTGTACCATCACACAGGAAACACAGTCCCCACCCCGTAACACACATACAAACACACACACATACCCGCACCAACTTCTAACTACCAACTTCTGCCTTTTAGAGTCAGTGAAACAATGAGAACTTGTTTGCTGTGTGTAAGAGTTCTTATCTGATGCTAACATAGCAGATTTATTCCCTGTCACTCCAGAGCACAGAACGAGAGCTGAAGGTACAACCTGCAGGAGGCAGACAAGTAGCTCAACACAAGCAGGACAATGAGAAAAAAGGGACTGCTTGCCCTGGCTGGTGTGGCTCAGGGAATTGAGTGCCAGCCTGCGAACCAAAGGGTCGCCGGTTCGATTCCCAGTCAGGGTACATGCCTGGGTTGCAGGCCAGGTCCCCAGTGGGGGACCCTTGAGAGACAACTACACATTGAAGTTTCTCTCTGTCTCTTTCTCCCTCCCTTCCCTTCTCTAAAAATAAATAAATAAAATCTTTAAAAGGAAAAAAAAGGGCTGCTCTGGTAGGTAATGAGCTCCCTGTCAGTGCAGGTGTTACAGCTTGGGCACTCACAGGCCAGGATGGCCTATGTCCTGGAGACAAGGTTGGAAGAGACAAGAATCAAATCTCTCCCAGCCCTGGCAGTCAATTTCAACACATTTCTCCAGGTCTGCCATCAAAAAGTGGGGTGCTGAACCAGCAGGAGGTATGATGACTAAGGCTCTAGCCAGCCTCTCAAGAGTTTACTGTGTGATTCTCAGATCATCTAATTTCATCTTCAGAGAGTTTCTGGGAGGAATTTAACACGGAACAGTGAGGGTTCATCCCTTTCATCTCTTAAAGGTAAATCTGTCTGACCTGCTCAATCATTCTTTCTGTTCCCTGTCTGCTTCCGGAGAGCACTATGAGGATTCAGGCATATTTAAAAAAAAAAAAAAGTATAATATGTTCTATGTCTTTGCCTCCACAGAGGAAATGCTCTGTGTTACTGTAAATACTAATTTGCAGGTCAGTGAAGGTTGTTAAATGTCCCTGATGCTTTTTCTCACTTCCCTCCAGACTCTCGTAATTACTACTGCTCTGAACCCAGCAGGCAGAGATGCATATTTCTCTGCCCAAAAAATGACAGTAGCCTCTTCTCACTGCGGTGAAAGCCTGCATATCTGCTATTGGGCTTGTTCTGAACCCATATCAGAGCCATTCACATCTCTGCCTGAAAATAGCCACATGGGAACTGGGCAAGTTGTTGCTCAAGAGACCTAAGCCTGCAGGTCATGACCCCTGTGTCCTAAAGCTACCACTCACGGCATGACCTCAGACCAGTCACAGAACCTCTTGGGCATCTGTCTCTTCATCTGTAAAGCTGGGAACACAATACTTACCTTGACTAATAAATACCATTGCTATGAGAACTCATGCCTGTATTCAAAAATTTCATTCTAAATATTTATGGATCACCGCTAAACATCAGGTACTATTGTATTCCCAGGGGGCCAGGGGCACTCATAAACAAAAGAGGCAAAGGTCTTTCTCTCTCTCTGGATCTTCAGTGAGGGAAGCAGATAAATAAGTGAACAAAATACAGAATTTTTAATGGCGATAAGTACGCTGGTAAAAATTAAAGCAGAAAAGGAGAATGGGGAGACCTGAGTAGTGATCAGGCAGGGCCTCTCTCAGAGGGTCCTGTTTGGACTTAGACTCAGAGGGGGTAAGGACTAGAGACCAGAGAGCATGTGCAGGAAGAGCATTCCAGCTGGTGGGAAGGCTCCGGGTAAGGGTGAGCCAGCATCTTCACAGACCTGCGAGGCCCGGAGGGCGGGGGGGCTGGCGTACAGCAACTGGGAGAAAGTCCCAGAGAAGCAAGGTAGGGACTTTTAAGGCCTTTGACTTTGACTCTGGGTGAAATGGGAGCCTCTAGAGGGCTCCCCCAGAGGAATGACATCACCTGACTTGAATTGCAAAAGAATCTCCAGCTTTGTGTTTAGAAAAGAGAATCAAATGAAATAATATTTCTGGAAGTGTTTTGGAAAGCACAAAATACAACATGAAAATGAAATACAGTATAAAAAAATCAGCCCTCCAGACCCCTCAGGGAACATGTTGCTCTGGAGACCTGATGTGGTAGATTAAACATGACCACACATTCGTCGTCACATTCCCCATTGAGAGGTGGAGTTCATGTCCCCACCCCTTGAATCTTGTTGGTCCTGCAAGGACTTATCAAATAAGATAGGGTGGGAGTGACCAGACTTTTAAAGGACAAGCAGTGCGGGGAGGAGAGCACAGCACACAGGACTCCAGCTCTGGCCAGTGTCCTCCCATCAGCTTCTCCGAGCACAGTTCTCTGTTGTGATCTGTAAGTCCCCGGGGAGGCCAGGGAGCCTGAGAAACACATTTGCAAGAGAGATGATGAAGCACAGGGAAATGAATTGCTCTGATCCACCATTCACCAACCATATGATATTGGGCAAGTTGCTTAGGCTCTCTGAGCCTAATTTATTCAGGATAACAAGTTCCACTATCCAGGATTATTATGCAAAATAAAAAAGATAATACACATTGAGTAGCTAGCACTTTAATCTGGCACTCAGTTATAACTCATTTAATTATCATTTCATTTTTTGTTCCCTCTATCAGATTTAGCCCTAATAGGATATAGGGCTCCCTAGATGGCTGGATTAAAGCCTTTCTTCCTGTCACTTTATCTTCTTGATTGGAATGTTCCACCTCTAAACCGTCCCTTCTAGAGACAGGATGGCAAAGGTAGGAGATGTACAGTTGGTGGGAGGGGCTGTGGAGGGATCCCAGCCAGAACAAAATCCAAATTTGCTGAGTCCTGTTTATAGGAACCTTTGCTGGACAAGGGCTTCCCTGGGGGTGGGAAAGAGTAGTAGTTTGCCAGAAAGTGAATGTTCAAGGAAGGGACATTACCCTAGAAGCCAGCGATGAGATGTAAATGCCTAGCTTCCTGCCCCCCAGCCCCCATCAGTTCCCTGAGGCCCCCAATACTTGTTTTGGAAAAGTTTTAGGCAGTGCTCAGAGGAAAGAGGGGGAAAAAAAAATAGAAGTCCAGTAAATCAATGACAGATTTTTTTTCCCCCATCAGTTGGTTTAAAGTATTGAGCCAATGTCAACCGATCTAGAATTTCTAAGTTGTAAATAAAGAAATTGAACGGTAAGATTTTTATCTGAGCCACTTTATGAAAGCCACTATTCAGAGTCCTGGTTTATCACACTCCTCACGTAGTCTGAGCTAAGGTGGGGGGCTACACCTCAGGCCAGTTCAGGAAACTCAGTGGGAAAGTTTTCATCTCCACCTGGCTCCAGCCACAGTGCTTGGATATGGCATTTCTATGGGGTCTTCTTGTTTCTCTCTTAACAGATTTCTTGTAGCCTGAACTAAGCATCCAGAATCAGCCAGACCAATGAAGAACAGTGCAGGACATTGAACAACCTTATTGCTATGGCTTAAACAGTCGGTCTACATGACCAGCACTGCACTAGGTACTGTGGAGAATAAAAATAACAACACAAACAATAACGATATTCATGACAGCTAGTGCTTATTGAGCACCTACTACATGCCAAGGACTGAGCTAGCCACTTCTACCTTATACCTGATTCTTCTAAAAATGGACAAAGTAGTTATTATTACCTCAATTTTATACACGTACGAACTGAGACCTAAAGAAGATGCACAAGTTCCTCAAAATTGCACAACTAGTGAGAATAAAGACTGCATGATATTCCTCTTCTCCCCAAAGAATTTTAAGAAACACCAGTTCTCATCAATTTTCCAGGAATATTCCATTGCTTCAGTCAATAAATATGTTTAGAGGGGTATTTCTCAAACTTGTTTTCATTATGACTTTCCTGAGGAGACTTTGAAGACATTTTTCACCCAGTCTCCCCATGTGAATTTAATGCCACAGATATACTGAATGTGTACTTATGTAGTGTGGCCCTTTGAAGGGCCGTAAACTGTTTCTAAGATTCTTTCTTGTGCCCCTCCCCCAAGAACCATTTGTGCACCTTGAGGGCATTGTGACTTCTGTTGAGGATGTGTGGGTTAGAGCACTTACGGGTGAAAGATACCAAAATAAGGAAAACTGTACCTGATCCCTGCCCTCAAAAGCTGACAGTCCGATATGAAGTTGGCCATCACCAACTTCATCTTGCATCACCAACGATCCCTAGTAAAGGAGAAACCAGAGACACTGGGTTAATTTCCATCAAAACCGCCAAAGATGATTTTAAGAGCCGTCTCAATCCAGAAGTTTAGTAGCATTGGATTGGGTTTCAGTTCTCAGCCATCACCAGTGGGGGCTCTACATTCAAAAAATTGGCAAAGACCTGTGGTCTGTGTGGAAATATGGTTGGGAGGCATTCACCACACTTTTACGGCACAAAGGATAATTTTTCTTAAAAAAAAAAAAAACTGTTTATAAAGAAACACAAGACAGAATGGAACAAATTCCTCCAAAAAAATTTAAAAATGGGTTTTTTCAATCACTTGTATTGAAAAACCATTCGGCGGGGCTTAAATAGCCAACCCTACTCAAGATAATGTTTCACTTTCTCTAACAAGGGAAAGAATTTGAAGCTGAAAAGCCAACTGCTACTTCACCACTTTAATGGAAATCCCCTTGAATTCTGTAATCTGCTCAATCATAGGCTCATAGGTTGAGTCACACAAAGGTAACAAACACTAAGAAAGGGACTGAATATGATAGTCATTCCATTTCACTTTAGCGCCTCAGAACATGTTATTTTAATGTTTCTGGTGAGGTAGGGAAAAACTTAAACACATGCCATGCTCCTTCATTGAGCGAGTATTTATTAAGTGCTGCCATGTGCCAGGTACCATGTTAGGTGTTTTGTTTTTTGTTTTTTTGTTTTTTTTTTTAAGAAGTCCATTAGGAGAAGTGGTACTTCTCTAGCATCTGAAGCATGCTGGGTCTGTACTCTATACATGGGAAATTCAAAATGCATTATTGGAAAATTTATTACACAGGGAGCTGAAGACCTGGGTGCTAGCTCTACCTGTGGATCTGGCTGGGTGAACCTTTGTCAGGTGCCTAATGTCTCTGAGACTTGATTTCCCCATCTATAAAAATTCAGGGTTATGCTAAAGAGTGGTTCTCAACTACTCTTATGTGGCGAGCTCCAAGGACCTACTGACACTCGAGTCCTATCCGGGAACAACTGTCTCAGAATCACTAGAAGTTGGACATGAGGATAGGTATTTTTTTAAAATGTCCTTTTAGAGATTCTTCCAGCTCTGTCTTCTTTGCTAAAGACTACAGACAGAACTCCAGGGAGGGACTCATCTAAAAACAAGATGGCAGCCCTGACTTCCTGACCATGGGCAATTCTCAATGCAAAAAAGAAGAGGACAAAGTTAGTCTCCACTGTTTCCAGTTCCTGTTTTAGTGTATTTATGTTCCCCTGACTCCTTTTTCCCATGACTATCTGTTTTCTGACTCCCTTTTCCTCCTGACCAACTTACTCTGGCCAGTGCCTGCTCTACTTTTCTTGGTAAAACATAAAGTAGCATTTATTTGTAGCTAAAAGATAATTCACCTCAAGAGTTCCTGCTCTCAGGAGGGATGATCTATGGTAGTAAAATAAAAGACCGTATGTCCCCTTAAGAAAGCAATGACAAGCCTCAGCAAATAGGTTGGGACACATCTAAGAGTAAGGAGCCAGTCACAAATCAAACCCTATAGGAGAGGATCTGCCCTGTCGATATGAAAGAGGCATATGGCCTTGACACCCAGTGAAAAATAAAACAAAATTTCTCCAGGCTTTAACCTAAAAACCTAAGGAATTTGGAATCATGGAGAAGTCTTCCAGTCAAAAACTGTCACCCATGTTCAGGCTCCCTGGCCCATCAGGGACACTTTTTACATGATGTTCCAATTGGTGGATGTTCCTCTTAAAAAATTGGAAATTCTATTAAATTATAATGTCTTTTTAAAGAGGTCTATGCACTGAAAAACATAGGTGCCTCTATAAAGCCCAGCTGTTTTATCTGAAGACACAGATACGAAGCAGTCTGTCCTGCATCTACAATAACCTGAACACAGAAACTGTTCAGCTAGTTCCCTTCTCTTTCTTATAAAAGAAGTACATTTCACACTGTTAAAGTTAAAATGGAGAAATTTTCCTCAATGTCTTTATTTTGGCCCCTAAACCAAAAACCCTTCAAGGGAAGATAAGAGCTCCCATTCAACATTTTTTCCCTATTAATTAGTAGAGTGCTTGGCATCATTATGAATGAATGAATGAATGAATGAACGAACGAATGAATGAACTCCCTCTATGGAGGCTTCTTCTGGAATTTTTCTGTTATATAAATCACTCTCCCTTCCTTGCTCCAAAAACTGCACTACATGCTACCACAAGAAGACTTGGACGACTTCAAGGTTAACTACAGCCATGCCTAAATGCCATCCACACCACTTTGCACTGTGACCAAGCGGTACCCTCACTGCCCTCTTCATGATTCCCACAATTGCTGCCCACACCAGTGTGGCACCATGCAATACCTTTCTAAAAAACTTTCTACTTTGCCTGTCCCAAGGGCCCCATGACAGCATCCTGAAGTCTCAGTTAAGAGAAACCTGGTTATTTATTCAGATCACATTCAGAAAACTTTTTTTGATTTTTATTTTAAACCAATTATGTATTCACAGGAAGTGGCAAAAATGTTCAGTGGGGTTCTCTGTACCCTTCACCAAATTTCTCCATTTCATTAAATCAGTTTTCAGTTGGGCAGCATATCTTTCAGCAAGTTTGTTTATGTGAGGAAATGGGAAACTGGGTGACCAACTGTCCTGGGTCACTCAGAACGGAGGGGCCTCCTGGAACGTGGGAATTTCAGCTCTAAAACCAGGACAGTCCCAGGCAAACTGGGATGAGCTGGTCACCCTAGAGATTTCCATATACCATGACTCAGCAAACAATATTTTGGGAAGATATATCCCCACTGCTCCTTTTTATCTCTTCTAGAACTGGTCACCAGTGCCCCACAAGCTGTCTGGTTACTTCCCTCCTCTGTTTGCAGGCTCTCACCTTCTACTGACTGCATCTGTCCTTCCTCCCAGACTTCTGTTTAAAATCATCCCCTCACATTTTCCTGAGTCCCCCTTTGGCTGTCAAAATGTATATTTTCTCTATTCACACTGCTGGTCTCAACGAGATATTGGGAGGAAAGCCTTTATTCCAGTGCAGTGAAGAGAGCCCTGGACTGGAGGCAGACGCAAGTGTTCTCGTCCCTCTCCTGCCACCAGCTGGCTGAGTGACCTTGTGCAAATCATTTCCCACCTCTGGACCCCTTACTCCAAAAATAAAGGGACTGGTCTACAGCAGGTTTTCTCATCCTACTGAAACTGCTGGCATTCGGGGCTGATTACTCTTTGTTGTAGGGCGGTCCTGTGCCTAGCAGGATCCCTGGCCCCTACCCTTTAGACGTCAGGAACGTCCCTAAGCTGTGACATCCAAACATGCCTCTGGACATCACCAAATGTCCCCTGGGGGTAAAATCACCCCTGGTTGAGGACTGGTCTAAAATATTTACTCCACTTCCAGTTCTGAAAGCATTTGATATAAATTAATCCCCTATAAATGGAGTGTTTAATGGTTTCCCTTCAAACTCCCCCAAATACTTGCATTTGCAAAGTATTACATCTTCACCAAAACATTAAAAGAAGCTCTCTCTATATTGTGGTGGTAAAGGCTTAATTTTTTTTTATTTTTTTTCCTTTTCTCTCTTCCCCTTCCTCCTCTTTCTTCTTCTTTTTCTTCTTCTTTTTTTTTGTTTTAATGTCAATGCGATCATGTATTACCTGAGTTAATAAGAAAAAAACTGGACGTTTTTCAATCCAAATGAAACCAGTCAGTAGGTTTTCAAGCCAGCACTAGGAAACATGAGTTTAAACAAGAGAGATTATAGTAAAAACAGAGCCTCACCAACTCACATCCTTTTGAGCTATTAGCCCTTTTCATATAGTTGTAAATACTATAAATACTTTGAAATTTTATGATGTACTTATCCAAATCAGATTGTTTCAGCAAACAAACAAGAGTTTTAAAAATATTTTTCATACCAAAAGGATCCCTCCAGTTCAGGGTATGTCATCTGGAACTAACAAAACCTCAGCTCTCACCTTCCAGAAGTACAGTCAGCAAAAACCATCAGCCTTTGACACTGGGCCTGTCTGGCTGAGGGAGAGTGGCAGAAAATGAACTTCTTGGAAAAGTCTAAAACACTTTCAAAAGCTTGTGGATTATCCACTTGATACAAATGTGCTGAAATTTGAATCATATGAAATTGTTCAGAGCTGACTGCTTCTGACCCACAGAAACTGTAATTCCATATAGTTTTCCCCAAATAATGTTCAGTAACTGTCAATAGATGAAGAATCACACCCATCAGCCCCGGTGCTCCCGCCAGGTACTGTGATAAAGGAAGTGGTTACAAAGGCAAAGAGAAGGGGGTGGGGTTAAAGCTCGAAGGGAGAAAACAAAGGAATCCTGACTTCTAAGTGACTGGTGGGGGGCCACTGGGGTGGTGGTGACCCTACAGCTGATTCGATACACGATGTCACCAAGAGGAAAGGTTGAGTATCTTGGCTTTTCCCCATCCAGTGTGTAAGCTCCTTGAGGGCAAGATCCATCCCCCTGCCATTACACACATCTGTATGTTGCACTGTGAGCCTCTCCCGCTGCAAGGACCCAGTCATCATTGCTGAATGGCTAGATGACTAGGAACATCAAAATCATATTTTACAGTGAAATGATCCATTTTGACCTTCATTTATTCATGGATTACTTCACCCAGAGTGCATGTACTACCTAGTATTTGAAAAAAATAAGCTAGATAATGTGGTTGGTTCAATAACTTTATTCCAGCTCTCAAGATATTTCTAGCCTATGCAAATCAGGCTTAAAAATGTGGTTTCAACACTAGAATCCAAGTGCAGTGTGGTTCCATGTGAATGGCTTCATCGCTGAAATGAGTGAGCCAGGGGAAATCCCTTGAAGCTCCGGTCCTGTCCCTAGTCTCTTTGACAAATGACAGTACTCAGCTACAGTGAAGGAAAAAGTCTACCTGGAAGAACAAAATATGTTATCAATGACTAAATCTTCATTAAAGACTAAATCTTCTCACACTCATCAACTTATTTTTGGATTCCCAAAACCACGTGTTTGCCCTTATTGCCAAAAATACACATTAGCTGCAAATGCTTCAAAAATATTTCGATATACCGCAGTCAGATTGAAGCAACGAGGGCAGCTAATTCTAAATCTTTTGGATTGTTTAGGGGTTGCTTTTTCTTTTTCATAGAATTTATGGTTTGTGAGTAGAAGACTTGGATCAGGCCTTCCCATTGATAGAAAACCAATTAGATTCATTCCCCATGATTAGAGCTTCTAGCTCTGACTTGGGGTCAGTAGCATAAATAAATCATTACTCAAGGGGAAACTATTCTTCCATTTTCTATAAGGACTTCAACAAAATTCTCAACATCTGAAAACCTCAGATGTTTTGATCATTCCCCTGTTTTGCCCTGACATTTGCCTTACTAACAGCTCTTTCCAGCATGGCTTTGACTGGTGTTCAGTGACTGCCAGAAGCTGGGCAGGACCGTTCACAGGACGCGCCACCGTATATCAGTATCCTGTGGTCCTATTCCCTGGATCTCTCTGCCTGTCTTGGTCACCATGATGGAAAAACCTGCAACTCCAGCTTAGGTCCACTTTGTCTTCCTGAGAGAAGCTCACCTGACATATCTTGTTTTGTTAACCTTTTCTTTAATTATCCAAGATCTCCAGAGACAAAGAAGACCACTGGAGGGCAAAGGTCAACAGGGGTCAGAGGACTGGAGTTCACATCCCAGTTTTCTACCTCCTACTGTACCGGGAGGCAGCCATATTCCTTTTCTACAAACCGCAGGGGCTAACTTAGCTAACCCTGAAATTACTTCTACTTTTTTATTCCCTGTAATTCTATGGCCAGTTATGATAAAAGTACGCCTCTTTTCTTCTGTTCTCCCTCCTTCATTTCCGTCCAATCTTTCTCTCTTTCACTGTGCTTGCTAAAGGCTGGCAAATGCTTCCCAGAAGCCAAGTAGAAGTCATTAGCAGAAGCGCCGCAGCTAAACAGAGGGAAATGTTTAGGTAAGCATTGTAATGGGCATGGAAATAAAAAGACCACAATTCAAAGCATAAGTCATCGCGGATGAGAATGCACATGTTTGGGGCTAGGTTTATGAGAAATGAACGGACGATGCTGTGCTGGCGAATCCTTGGGCTTGTGTTTCCTCAGTGCCAGGAGTGATTTATTTTCTGGTAAACAGTTTTGCTCAAGTAGGGCATCCAATTACTACAAACCTTGTTTGGTATAAAAACTAACTGCATAGAAATATATTGCTTTAGCAAGGTTTAACTGGTTGTTAATCCAAACATGTGGCAGAGTCCGAATTCCAGGGCTCAAAATATCCTCCTGATTCTCAGCAGCATCCAAACGTCCAGAGAAGGTCATAATCATCACTCGCAATGAGGCGTGACTCAGAGGTAGCATATGGAAAGAGGACATTTCCAGAAAAACCGTGGTATGGAAACTGAGCCCACTGGGGGAGGCAAAGCCTCCCTTAGGTACAAGTTCTGTTCAGCTCCTTTGAAGTACGAGGTTGGGCTGCTTTGGGGAGATGAAAAAACAGGTTTTTAAATCCTCCTTTTCACACAAATCTCTTCACATACAGCTCTGTTCCCTGAGATGTTTCATCACCTTAAGAAGTATATTTAAACCAGACACAAGTAAGAGTATCTTTTTATAAGTAAAGCAAAGCTCCAGGTTTCTATTTTTTTTAACAAAAATATTTAATTGCCTCCTTCAGATCCTCTGGGTTTGCCTCTCGGCATCCATCGACCTAATTGTCATACTTTATTTTGCTTTTCAAGTTAAAAAAATGCTTGAAAGAATTCAAGAGAAAAAGAAAAATGAGAGAGAAGTTGAGAGAGAGAGAGAAATCTGGTCCTCAAGGAAATTTAGTTTCTGTGTCAAAGAAAATGTTTTTAAAAAGAGAAAGAGAGGAGATAACGTTTAATGTCCAAATCGGTCCATTCCCCACGCGGCTTTTCCATGGGGTTTCCCGCCGTGCTATTTCAGTTTCACCTGTGAGGTGTCCCGTGACCGTGTATCCTGAGCACTGCAAATGCACCCTCAGCCTGCGTGTCCTGAAGGAGTTGTTTAAAATACTTTGCCTATTTCAAGGTGGCAATTGGCAGTCCAGAAGATCCTGAATGACTTTGGAGCCATTTGAGACGAGAGGAACGTGGAGTGTCAGCTTACCCCAGCACACAGACGAACAGCTTTGCCACAAGGCAGCAGGCTTCTGGCTCGGGACCCTGGGCTCCCGCCACAGCCAATACTCAACACAGAGAGAGTCATGGCGCACCAGGGCCACTTGGCCCACAGAAATCCTCCCTCAGCCACCCCCCACCCCTCCCCTGCTAGCAGGCAGATAACTAAACCATTCCACCACATCAACTCACACAGATCATGTCAATTTAAGAATCCCAAAGATGGGGATTTCATAATCTTGCTTGGTGTTCATTCCAACATCTCACAGCCCTTCACCCAGGACCTGCTTCTTCGTCTCTAACCCTAATCTCCCCTGATGCATTTTCAGCCTCTTGGTTTTTTTCTGTCTTCACTAGAAATGAAAAACAGCTGGACACCATCTTCTGCATAATAAGCCTCCATAAACTGGGAGACCATTACTAAATCAACCGGGTTCTTGTCTTCCAGGTTAAATGCTGCCAGTGCCTTCAGCTTTCCCTCCTCCTTGCTGACTTCTCTTATTTTCATGACTTTCTGTGTCACTCAAATTGTTGAGGCCCAAACTAGAAATTTTATGAGGATTGGACAAATACTAACTAAATGTGTGTGTGTGTGTTTCTGTGTGTGTGCACTCACACACATGTGTAGGAGCAAAGTTTAGCTCACAGTTCTGACAAGTTAATATTTTAAACTTTTTCATTGTAAAAAACATCAAGAAGAGTTTACATAACATGCAGACAGTTTAAAAGACAAAATAAAATGAGAACTCACGCACCCAGCATAAGTTATTTTTTTTATTAACACCGACCTTGTGCTTTATTTTGCTTTATTTGAGAGGAGGCAGAGGGTCATTTCCCCACTGATTACATTTTAAATTACATTTACATTTAAATCACACTGACTACATTTTAAACCAATGACGTTGTTTCAACTCTTACACACATGTTAGTTATAGCTTCTTTCAAACCTGACAATGTTGAATGGAGGCATCAAAAGTTTTATAAGATGGTTCATTGTAAAAAAGCTGAACCCAAATCAAAAAATCTTTAAGGAAGGAATGTTTTCAATGAGCCAAGTTTACTAACAGTCTACTTCTCTATTATTGAAATATTCACCTCTGAGCATACAGTTTTTCATCAGGAAATGTCAGGGAACGGGCCACTCAACCACGCTTCCATCAGACGATATCTAATGGCATCGTTTCCATCACCCAAACGAACTGCCAAGAATCAGATGTGCCTAGCATTCAAGTGACGTAAAGACTCAAGTCCCCATAGGTTTATTATCATGCATTTTCTAATCCTCATCAGTCCAAAACATGCAGCTTCTTAAAAACATTGGGATTAAGCAACATTACCAAACATGAATATTTTAGGAATAAAAATGTGTTAATGAGGTATTACTTAATCATTGATCTGTGACTCTTTATTTAGATTCAGCCAGAACCTTTGCTTGAGTCAAAAGCTCAAAAGCTTCCTGGACATCAGGCCACAACTTCCAGCTCAGTGCAATCAAAAGGATGCACCGGGCTTGTTCTCGAGGGGCAGGTAGGATTCTCTCGTGCACCCGCAGACCACCTGTCCCTAATCACAGAAGCAGCCTGTTTGCCAGCGCCACCCTACTCCTTCCGGACCTCTCCACCACTCACGCTTCATGTTGGAGAAAAGCATCAGAAGTAAAAGTTTTGCTCTCGCCATCCACATATCTGTTCATCCTCAAGTGGACTGAGTGAGGCACTTCTTGCTTGTTTTTTAGTTGTTGTTTTCTTCTAGTTTGGGTTTGTTTGGTTTTGAAATGTACCTCGGTGCCAGCTGATTCATTGTGGTGGCTGGGCTTCTAATTTGTTTTATATTTACAGGTCTCCCTCTCATGATTTCATCAAGCTTTGTGAGTTGGTAACAAAGGTATTTTTGGTTTTTTCAAGGTTCCACATCCAAACATTGAAATCTTTTTTTGAACACAGACCTCACCTGGTTTCGTCACATGTTCCCACCCAAGAATCTGTGAAGAGTCGGCTTCCTGTATTCAGTCACTTGGTCCAATACCAACCCTTCCCCCTGGCTTCAGGTACAATATTTTTAAACCATCTCCATGCATCCTGAGAATTTATAAAGATTATTCACTTTCATTTTTTCCTAGCGAATGCCCCCATTTTATTCAGGCTCCCCTTGCTAAAATTGAGAAATATGCAGGATTTATTTTTCCCCTTGGGAGCAACTTCATTGTGGAACAGTACTTGCAAAGATTTCTCTCCACGTGTCAGAACCGAGGCCAGACCATGTTCCATGCTTATAGCTGCTCCAGGCTCCAGAACAAGGCTGGACCCACCCGCAGGCTCAGGACAGGATCCAAGGTAGGGATGTGCTAGGCCACCTGTCTCGGGAAAGAGAACCTGGACCACTAGGGCCATCCCCTGGATACCATCCTGGAGCTTCAGACTGGCCTTTTAAGAGGGAAAGGGGGAGAGAGAGAGAAAATAACACAGAAAAACTGATCTCAGTACTACCCGTGGAGTCATTAATGTGGTTTCTAGCAAACTGCTCATAAAATTCATGGCAGCAGCTAATTGCTACCATGTTCTTCCTCATATACTCTCATATTAAATTTGAAAGAAAGAAAGAAAAGCCCTTTCAAAGTCACATTAATCCATGCACAACAGTGGAATGCGTGATCTAAATTGAGTCTCTCGAATCACCACAGCTATGTGGGCTGGCTGTCAAACGGTGGATTTCATGTCACTCACAGCACAATGAACAATGCCTCTGCCAGCTGCTGGCTCTGCCTGGGCCCAGCTCCCCCGAACCCCGACCACTCTAACCAGCACAGAGCGCCTTGTGAGCGCATACATGTGAGTGTCAGCACATGTGCGTGAGTGTGCCTATCGGCCTCTAAGCCATCTCCAGGGAATTCAAGCTAAGTTTTGGCATGCATCTTTCTGCCTCCACCCTCCTCACACGTTTGCCTGAGAGTACTCTGCAGAAGAGCGGTGGCCAGGGCCAAACTCTGGCTGCCGCCTTACCCTCAGGAAGATGTTTCATCGCATCCTGCCATGCAAAGTACTAAGACCAGCCTTGCCTCAAGGCAGCTCGTGCAAGGATTTAAAGAACCACAAACTCACCAAGCCTACCATACTTTCCAAATTCTCACTAGGAGAAGGCTCCTCTTGAAGTTAATTATCCCAAGCACTCATTGGAGCTTGGCTGCTCCTCAGCTGGTCTGCCCTGTGTGGCATTATCAACTGCTTATGGTTCACTTCCATTTTCATTAGCCACAGCATCCATTCTGATGGGATTATGGCACCCATCCAACTGATCTTGACATCCCTTCTAGGTGTTAGAGCCAGTGTCAGACTGACTGTTACATATTGGAAATATATTAAATGCAATAAATCTAGCCAAGAAACCAATATGTTCAAATGATATATTGGAATAACTGGGTGATACCTAGCCAAAGGCATGGTTGTGTCTGCCATGAGCAGTTCCTCTGAGGATTTCCTGCTACTGTGTGAGAATATGATCCTCTCCCAGGTGTATCAGAGACATCATTGCAGAATCATTACAGATTAATGTTTCTGTTCCCAATCCTGCCTGAGCAGGAACGCTAAAGAAAACTGATGTGCGTCTGTCTCACTAAGGCAGAAAGACTGAGCTTGCAGCATCTTACTGGTGACGACTTTATCTCTCCCTCCTACCTCAGCCTCACATCCTGCAGGACTTGAACACTTTCCGTTACCAGCCCAAAACCCATCCTGGCCCCAAGTAAGCCTTAACAAAACCAGCCAGCAAATTAGGAGCCCCATACCAATCAAAGGGCATGTTTGGAATTTGTTTGGAATTCGTCTTACAAACTGACGGTTCATGGGAATGATGAGGCGAATATTCTATGTTGACCAAAACTCTAGCATTCACCGCATCCTCTCAGTCACAATTCCTCCATATCCCATAGCTTCCTCAAGTACAGACGCCCTCCTTTGAACCAGTCCACTGAGGTGAGTTTCTACCCTAACACAGTATTAGGACACCTTCTCACCTTTAGAAGTAGCTTGAGGCTGTGCTTCTTCCCCAGGTGGCTTCTCCAATCCCATCATCCCTCTGCCACTTCCAATAGGAAGAGTAATGAAATCATGGAGTCTCAGAGCAGAGCAGGATCTCAGTCCCAGGCAGTGAAGCTGCAGATGGGAGGGGATGAAACAGGCATGAATGGGGCCAATGTTCTCTCTCTTGGTTCTTCTTTGTGTGTGCATCCTTACTATCAGAGTGGTGAGAGTAAAACCATATACAGCACCAGGGGGAAGAGGCCAAAGAAACATGATTTTAGGTCTTAGATTAGAGGAGAAAAATGGGGTCCTTTCAGTTCCCATATAACCCAACCCAGTGCCTCAAGGGTGACAGCCGATAAGAATATGGGGCCAAAGTCTGAGTTCAAAATAGAGCATGTTCCCTTTGCCCTTCTCCCTCAGGAGCCTGTGGCAACAGTAAGCAGCTGGTCAAATGTTAGAGTTAAACAACCTTGGACAAATCATTCCAACAAACACACAGTTCTGGCCAAGCCTCTTTCCCTAGGTTCAGAAGCCTATACACCATCCTCTTCCCCATTGGCTCGGGTTCTGTTTCTAACAAACGAAAGTTCCTGGATGCTCAAGGCTCCTACCCTCCACACAAAGAATATTGTCCCTGTCCAAATTCTCTTACTGCTGAGCCCTATCCACCATATTGACACTCTAGGATGTTTTCATCGACACACATTCCACCTAAATTCAGGCCTTGACATTATGATATACACTCAGGATCCCCCTCGAGGGCCATTTCTACAGTCAGCTTCACACATGCTGACACACTCTCCTCTTCTGTTGCCCTGTCTTGGAAGTTTCAGACCGCCTTGCAGACATGATGATAGAAGCGTTTGATGTAGGTCCAAAAGTACAGTTGTCTCTGAACACTGCTACATATCTGTGATTGTTTCATAGGAAAGTAGCAAAACATGAGAAAATTATTATGCAAATTAAATTCTCAGAGGACTGGGATTCAAACAATAGTGTTTATGAAAGCCTATTGAGAGACTAGATATCTTCCTTGAAGATTTTAGATGGTCTGCTGTCGAGAAAGAAGGGTTCTTATAAGTAACACAACCCAAGTGACCCAAGGTCAACAACTTTGGGTGTTATCTTCTGTCTAGTATTCAAATAAAAGAACTCAAGCCTCTATCCTCTAAAGCTATGAAGAACCCAGTGACTCTCCAATATTTCTCAGGATTTCTGTAAGTTATTTACGGTCTTTTGGAGCTTGCCTACACCTGTCAGCCCTAGACCCTCATTCCTAATTGCCCCTGATCATCTCTGATTTTAGTCTGTGCTGTTCTCACCCACACCACTGCCCCCAAGTGCAAAGATCCTCCTTTTATTCCCTATGGAAGAACCAACACTTGCCTTGTGTTGAACAGACTTTGAAGGTTTGGGATAACACAGTGGGTTTACAACAGAGGGTAGGAAAAGAAGTTAAAATTCAATATCAGATAGTAATGTTAATAAAGTTGGTTATCAAAACCCTTTATGAGAGCCTGGATGACTGCCACATGGCTCCAGACCCTTTATAAATGAGAGTTCCTCTCCCATCACATTTGTCTCCAAGCCTCTGCCTGCCACTACCTCCCTTTTCCCAATGGTGAGACCTTAGGCTCACCCAAAGGACCCTGAAGTTTCCATAAAAATTATGCAAAGCCATTTTAGGCACTTCTTGAACTCAAATGGATCCACATAAATAAAACATGATATATAATTAAAGGCTCATTAAAGTGTTTTCTTAAAAAAGAACAGCTCCCTACATGATAGGTGGTCTGCCTTCCTTCTAGGAGATGGCATGATTATAAGTTTGAAAAGCAGTGCCTTTTTCTCTTTGTTTCCACCACGATAGGTTAATCCTAGGACTTATACC
This sequence comes from Macrotus californicus, assembly GCA_007922815.1. NCBI lineage: Eukaryota > Metazoa > Chordata > Mammalia > Chiroptera > Phyllostomidae > Macrotus > Macrotus californicus. The sequence continues at coordinate 79,686 of VMDR010002466.1, forward strand.
AATCACCGTGGAATAAGTTTTCTTAAACATTTCCAGGTGGAGTTCAAAGGTGTCCTTGTATCTGGAGGAGAAAGAAAAGACCTTACTTCCAAAGTAAGATAGTATTTTGTTTGTTGCATAAATGAAGAGAAGTTAGGATGACATTACAGACTAGTTCTCTTAGGTGTCTCCTCATCTTAGAGGGATTGGTCTTAAAACTGGAATTCAAGAGAAAATAACTATTTCTTGGAAAGGGAGGCTGAGTAAGCAACGTCAGGGAGACAGGCAGTGAAGTTAAATTCACAAACTTGCTCCTGAAAAGTTGCTGTGAGCCGCAGGGCATGGGTGACGTCACCCAGATGCAGATGATAGGTGATGCCAAGAGCAGAGAGTCTGGCAAATATTAGAATTTGATGGCTTTATTCCATGGCCTCATGGCTCAGGAAGGGGACATGTCTCATGGGGGTTGGGAAGATCTTAAAAAGAAAAGAGGAGGCAGTTATTGATGAGATGGAAAATTACCTGTCGATCTGCAAGTGAAAGGAAAGAGGAAAATGCTTCAAGTAGGCCTAAGGTTCACTTGGCTTTTTAATTTATTTGTAGCCCATGATAGTGATTCCTGTACTTCTTTTTAATAGTAGGGGACCTGGTGTCACTTTGAAGAAAATTGAAAATTGGTCTGGCTCAATGTAATTCTTGAGTAAGTTATGATCCTTCTGAAGCCAAACAATCACAGAGGAGATGGTGTAATGTCCAAAGTCTGTTGCAGATGTGTGCATTCTGACTAAGATGAATACAGATCTCAAATAATCCCCTCCCTTAGCTCAATACAAGACAGTCTTCTTGTGGTTTCGGCCCCTTCCCAAAATAACAGTAGCATCTCCACATCAGAGTGTGGTAGTAATAGGTACGGGGAGGTAGAAATTAGCAGAAAGCATGGGGTCAGATTGGAGCTATTTGGGTATCCTTGTGAGTGCTTGATGGCTTGTTAAGCTCCACTTTAAGTACTAGTTGACTTGACACATAGACTTTCTTCCTATTCATGGGTGAACCCTAAGCTATACAGACCCTACTTTTGACTTAGAGAATGGCACAAAGTATTCTAGGACACTGAGAGGATGGCCCTACTTAATAGATCAGGAAAGTGAGCCAGCTGGTCTACCACTCAATGCAGAAAAGCACAGCCAAATCCTGGAGCTGCTCTCATTCCACACCCATGGTGCTTAAGTAGGAAGTCCCAGGTATCCCTTCATTCAACAGAAGTCAAGCAACATCTCCAACTGGTTTAAAAAAAAAAAGAAAGGTAATGCAATTGAAATAAACCAGTATTCTTGTACAGGGGCTCTCAGAAGAGTATTTAAGAGATAGGGGCAAAAGATGAACATTAAATCAAACATGAGTATACAAGTAAGTGTGGCTTAACTGGAAGAGGAGTGTCAAGGAGGCCAATCAATGCCCTGGTAGGGTGACCAGACATTCCAGTTTGCCTTGGAGTGAGGGGACTCCCAGGACATGGCATATTCAGGGCTAAAACTGGGTAAGTTCTTGATAAACCAGAACAGTTGTTCTCCCTGACCTGTAATGAGTGAGTGAGGCCAGTGTCAATACAAGAATCAAAAGAGGTTTTTTATGGTAGACATGAAATCACTCTACAGTCAGAGAGAGGTCTAGGGGCTGGTTTCAGTGCTGTATATTTGAAGGATGAGATAATGAAATCAGAGCTCTCTAACTCCTGATTTTTCTTTTGTTCTGTCTGGAAAGAAGAATGATCTTTAGGCCAAGAAGAATAAAATCAAAATTGCTTAAGGGTCTATCAAAGCTCAAGATGGATGTAGAGCTAATAAGAGCTGATCCAGCTGCTCTAAATGAAATCAAGAGTGCTAGCCCAGAAACTTTCAACCTGACAGAAATGGCAACAGAAACTACCAAAACCTGTGGACAGAAGAGTTCTCAAATTTTTGAGCGTGCTTGATGTCCTTCTGGGAACCTTGTGGAAGGTGCAGGTTCCAGGACTGTGCCTTTAGAGAGTCTTATTTGATAGGTCTCAGAGGTGGGGGTTTGCGGTATCAATAAACACTCCAAGTCATTTTCATAAAGGTGGACCATAAACAGTCCACTCTTTGATAAACACTCTTTTAAAGAAATTTGCTCAACAACCAATTGGTGAGCAATCTATTGGTCAATATCAACAACTGGTGATTGAGCAAACAAACAGAAAGATCAAAGATTCAAAAGAGAAAAAAATACATGTGTGTGTATGCACATGCACATATTTTAATTTTCAAATAAGTAATTTCTAAGGTGGATCGAAGAAGAAGAGGAAGAGAAAGAGGAAGAATAAGAATGAGAAGAAGGAGGAGAAGAAGAAAAAGAAAACAGCCTTGTGAGCCACTTGCCAGTTCCTATCAGATGCAGGGCAATGTCCCTCAGGAAGGACAATGTAGCTAGTGATGGCAAAGGGCAGCCTTGGTCCTCCAATGTCTAGCCTCTCTAGAGACTGTTGTACTGAGCACTGTTCTCAACCAGCTGTTTAGAGTCAAAGCAGCCTCAAGGTAAAAACTGAAGACCTCCGGGTAGACCAAAACGCCATGTATAGATGTATCAGTTGTGTGTATTTTTGTCTTCAGTGGGCTAGACAGTTACATGTATGCAAATCATCATCCTGGAAACCACACCCAGACAGACTATATTCTAATAATGGCATTTCCTTCCTATCTGGTTGCTAATTCTCTGAGGTGCAAACAAAGAAGAAATGAGAAAAAGAAATGATCTGCCAACTAGCTCTGTAGAACAATTCCTCCCAGATTAAGATGGTTATGTCTCAACTTTGGTTTCTGAAATAATAACTAACATGTGCATAGTGCTTTATTCATTAACAAAGTCCTTTCATAAATGTTGTCGTCTCATTTCATTTTCACTCCAGCCCTGTGAAGACTGTAGGACCTGCGGTTTAATGACACCTGGGTCCTAAGGCTGGGAAGAGGCAGAGCTCAAGTAATCAGAGCTGGGACTGAAACTCAGTCCCTGATTGCAGGTCAGAAACCACAGACCTCTGAACTAGACAATTGTCTCCTTAAATCCTTTGTGGCAAAGTGGGTAGTGGAAATTACTTAACGAGTTAATTTGGCCATCGAAGAAATGGCTCAGGCAGCTGTGGCTGCTCTCCTGATCACCGTTACATTTGTGTTTGCTTTTTCCTCACACGTTGCTTCATTCTGTTCCCGAGTCAGTGAGTGCCAACACCTATCTGTAGGGAATTCCAATTCTGGGCTGGAAGGAAGCTCCCTCTTGGACATCTTGCAAGTTCCATCAAGGAACCTGGTGGAAATTGAGCCTGTCGTTAATGAGACAGGGCAATTTGGCGTAGAGAAACAATCTCCTAAAATGACTGTGTCAGCAACCTCATCATGCTTCCCGGTGGAACAGAGCAGGGCCTGGTTCCCAGAGGGCGGGTTCACACGGTGAAGCACTTACATGATCCTGGGTGCCTAGCAGAGTGTCACAGGCAGAGTGGGCGTCCAGGAATGTCTGGAATGATCAGGACAGGATGGCTGCATGCTTTGCAAGACTGAACGAGGTACAGAGAGCAGATAATGGCTAATAATGAATACGAGTCTGAGGGTTTTCATCCCGGCTCCAGCCTCGACAGACAGAGCATTTATTTCACTCTTTCCTCTTGGGTCAAGTGCTCTAGCGACAAAGAAAACAGGCTAAGCATCTTATTCTCGATAACCTACATAAAATCTACCAGAGAAGGGTAGGCAGATTAAGCAATTAAACCCCAGTAGGTTTCCAACAGAGGGGAAACGGTCCAAATTCATAACCAAGAATCCTAGCTAGGAGAAAAAGCAGTTTAGGTCACTTCCCTTTATAAAATGATCCTTCTGGCTAAAATGAGGTTGACCATATGCTTAAGGGTTAAATGCATTACCAGTTGGCAAATGACCTTCTTGAGAGAGAAAGGGGAAACAAGAGAGGCTGAGGCCTCAGAAGTAACTTGTTTAATAAAAATAATCTGCCCCTCTCATTTCTGACACCACCAGGCAGTCACACCATCCTGCCTCAGGTCACCAGACACGGCTCCGTGTAGTCAGAGGAAATTATAGAAATCCATCATGGCTGAGTTTTCTGAACTCGTTATTACTTGCTGCTTTTTATCTTCCAAACAGTCCCTAAATTTAATTGCTTCGTTGTAATGGATTAACCTCTGAGGTCCACAGTAGCATTTATATTGTGTTCAAAGGGAAAGTTGCAGATCTCGAGCCCAGTTTTGGAGGATGTTTTATCAGACCTAAGTGTATCTGCTCAGTCCTGGGTAACTCCAGCAGATGCTTGTCAGTAAAGGTCACGTGGTTGTACAGACAGGGAGAAACACAGAGACTCGTGTGACCTGAAGGAATCAATGCACGCCCACCAAGCTGATTTCAAACTGAAAGAGGAGTAGGCAATGACCAAGGGGACTGTCATTCTGCAAATAGATATTAAAAGCACTGATTTTAGAGATGGGTCAGATTTGGGTCTTACTCTCCTGCCTTGTTTTATCTCTATCCTTTCTAGACCATTTCCACCAGCAAGCAAACAGGCTCAACTAACTCCCATTTTTAAAAAGTGCCCCTCTTGGCCCCTGTTACTTTGTTATTTCTTAAAAATATTACCTATACTCCCCTCCCATTCTACTCAAATTTCTCATATCAGTCACCAACAACTTTCCATAGAGCCAGATCCAATACACACTTTTTGGTGATTCATCTTCATCACCTTTGCACTGGCATTTGATACAGGGCACTGTTCTCTCCTTCCTGAAACACTGCTTTCTCCTAGGTCCCAGGAAACCCACATTCCTCTGGTTTTTCTCCCTACCTCTCTGGCCTTTCCTTCCCACATCCCTTCGCTGGTTCCACTTCTACCTACCAATATCAGGCTCTTCCTTGGGTCCTTTTCTCATTTCTCTCTTCCTTCCCTAGAAATTCTCATCTATCTAGGTGGCTTTAAATCCCATCTTTACACTGATGACTCTAAAGTGTGCATCTTTAGCCCTGGCTGGTGTGGCTCAATGCTTGGAGTGTCATCCTGTAACAAAGGATTGTGGTTCATCCCCAGTCCCAACACATGTCCAACGTATATGAAGGCAACCAATTGATGCTTCTCTTGCATCAGTGTCTCTCTCTCTCCCTTTCTCTTTCTAAATAAGCAAATGAAAATGCCCTTGGGTGAGGATAAAAAGAAAGTGTGCCCTTCTAGCTTTTGACTTCTTTTCTGAACTTCATGCTTGCACATTCATAGCTTATCTGGCCCAAATCTAAGTTCTTGGGTACTCACCATCTCAGAAAATGAGTCCCACTCCTCTCTTACCTCTCCAATCCACTGACCAGTCCCGTTGATTCTACCTCCAAAAAATATCTTAAATAAATCCACTTCTCCATCTCCTCATCTCCATTGCCATAAACTAGCTCAACTCACCAACTTAGCACAAGAAGCTCCTAACACACGTTGTGGCTTCCACCTGGGCTCCCTTTCCATCTAGGTGTCACGCAGTAGCGGTGACCCCCAAGTCAGGCTCACTCTTTCTCTCCATCTACTCCATCCTTACTTGCCTGCTTTCTGTTCACAAACATGACAAGCTCATTTCCACCCCAGGGTGTTTGCACTTGCTATTCTTTCTGCCTGGAATTCTCTTTCTTCTGATCTTCTACACCTGGTTCCTTCCTAAATGTCAGCTCTGCAGAGAGGCCAGCACCTCTCTTCCGACCTAAAAAACCAAAGAGACTTGAGTTCAAACTGTGATCTCCTCCACTTCCTAGCATTAAAATAAATGAGTAAATAAAACAGCAAAGGGTGCAAGTAGGAGGCAGAAGCATGAGCATTGGAACACCGATATGGCTTTAGGTTTGAGTTCTGGCTCTGACACTACCTGCTGAAACCAGTTAGGAGGCAATTGTGATAATCTAGGAGAAAAGATGCATTTAAGAAAGAATTCTGAGGCATAACTGAGAATTTTTGGTGGTATTTGTATGTAGAAGAGGGTGGAAGGGATTGGGGCTAACTCTGATGTTTCTGACTATCCACTTGAGTGGAGACTCATATCCTTTACTGAGATGGTAATAAACAAAATTTGGAGGAGAAGCCTAAAAGTTCCTTTTTGGACATGATAAGTTTGGAATGCCTAAAAGATACATAAATGAAGAGTCCAGAAGACACTTAGATGTGGGGTTGGAGTACAGAAGAGAGGTCTGCGTATGTCCAGGTCCGTAGCAAGCGACTTGAGATTGAGAGTTGTCAGCATAAATGATATTTAAAATCATGAAAATGAAAGAAGCTATCTAGAGAAAGAATATACAGTGAGAAAAGGACCAGGATAAAAGCCTGAGGGATTCCAGCATTGACAATAACATGAAAAACCTAAGTCCAACAGAAAAGACCGGGCAAGCATGGCCAGAGAGAATAGGGAATCCAGGCATCCTAGGAAAAGGTCACGAGAGTTTTGAGAAGCAGAGAGTGATTAATTATGTCAAATGCTGCAGAGGTGGCTGGGAGAGGTGTGCCCTTTGGATTTTGCACCATTCGCAGCTCTAGCAAGAGCCGATTTGGCCTGGTGGTGGGACAACACAGACTCAGGTTGGCCCACAAGGAAGCGCAGGCAGACTGTGTAAGCAGTGTGTTCAGAAGTTTGGCTCTGATGATAAATGGGACAGGGCGAAAACTATTCAGGGGTGATGATATCAAAGGAGGATTTTAGGGTTTTTTTTTGTTTGGGAGCCATTTGCACAAGTGAGTAGATTACAGAATTATACAGACCAGAGGGAAAGGTGGAAGCTATAGTAGAGAAATAAGATTATTAGGAGACTAATGTCCTTGAGACCCTGGGGAATGTTTGGTCTAGCAAGAGTGTCCAACCTGAGCCCAGGATGGCTATGAATGCAACCCAACACAAAATTGTAAATTTACTTAAAACATAATGAGATTTTTTTTGTGATTACATGTCACAATGTATTTAATGTGTGGCCCAAGACAATTCTTCTTCTAGTGTCACCCAGAGATGCCAAAAGGTTGGACACCCCTGGAACTCTAGAGCATAATGCCAGCCACATACATAATTTTAAATTTCTTAGTAACACAATAGAGAAGTAAAAAAAAAATTAAAATGAATTTCAATAATATATTTCAATTCACATGACATAGACAAAATATCATTTCAGCATGCCATCAATATAAATAATTATTGAGATATTTTATATTCCTTTTTATATTAAGTATTTTCCACTTAGAGCACACATCAATTCAGACTAGATGCATTTCAAGCGCTCAGTTGCCTCACGTGCCTGGTGGTAAGCAGATTGGACACTCAGGTCTGGAGCACAAGCAGAGAGATTGCCTTTGATGTAGTGAAGAACACTTTCTCCATTGACAGATAGAAAGGAATAAAAGCACAGGTGCAGGAAGGTTTAATGCATGGAGGAGGGAGAACGAGAGAAATATTAGAAACCACTTAGTATAACCACTAGTCCATTACTTAAGCTTTCCATCAATCCATCTCTTCTCCCTGAAAATTTCCTTCACCTCCATACTACTCTGGGGAGTCATATAGAAGGCAGGTAGTTTTTACATTGGAAAGTCTCTCATAATATTGAACACAAATCCCTTTTTAAGCAATGTAAAGACTTTTTCACATTCTCTTCTTCCACGTTTGGAAAGACAAAGCACATTCAGTGACAAAGCAATCATAAATTCTGCGTCCTAAGCCTGTTCTTGCCACTGACCCTTCCTCATGCCAGGCAGTTCACTGCAAAGAGATGGTCTGAGTAATAAATGTAAGAAAGGAAAAGTAACACTATAAAATATCTAAATGTCCTTATATGCAATCAATAATACTAATAACAACACCAATGACAACAATACACGTAGGACTGACCACATCCTTCTGGTGTTGGCAGTTGATGACCTCTCAAACCTATTTTCCTCTCATAGAAGGATCAGCAAAATCCCAAGTGTGATTCTGCTTAAGCCTTTTCCTCCTTTCCCTTCAAACCCACATGGACTTTGAGGTAAATCTAATCCACATGTTCCTGATTCATTTACACTTAACTCATCAAAATATTGTTTTCTAACAGCTATTTGATGGCCAAGAAGTCTTCCTTAAAGCTCCTTTCTTAGAAATAGGATGTTGTGGTTTGCCAAAAGAAAAAAAAAAGTTGAGCCCCAAAAGGTTTGAATTCAACTTGAAACTAAGAAATTGTGAAGTTTGGATCAAATTTGGCCAGATGCTCTCTCATTATTCCTAATAACCTTCCTCCCTGAGGTGATTTTTCAACTCTTGTTTCAGTGATGGACAGGGTGAAAATGCTTGGGCTAGGCAGGGCTTCTGGTTCAGGATCGCACTGGAGATGACTTGAGCTAGGAAATTGGATGCATTCGGAAACGACATTTTTCTGTCAATTCATTTCCCCTCCCTTGAAATTCCCTCTACCTCCTCGGTTTACAGTAAGCCTCTTGTCAGCTAAATGGCAGTTCCTTTACTCACCCCAGGCTCCCTACCTCACCCAGGGTGCTTTTCATGCTCACACATTGCTCCCCCCAGGGTGGGGCTGTTCATGGTACTTGGAACCACCACTTCTTTCTTCATTTCCCCTTCTCAACGGAAGCTCTGTGTCAAAGAGTTCAGGAAAACAAAACTCCCAGGGCATGAAGAATTTTGGGGCCCTGCAAAGAAACAGAAGATATATTAGGTCAGATGTTAGGCTGATAAATTCACCAACTCCCTTTAACTTAAGACTTTAATTAAAATGACCCTTATAGGGGGAATTAAAAATAAACACTCATTCATGGTTTTGCTCTGGAATCCCATAAAATCTACATGAATAGACTACTTCTATTTTATCGTAGCTTCCTAACACACCCACCCAGATGGATTTTATTCCTGCTATTTGGAGTGAAGAAAAATCTTTAGCAGCCCTCGCAGGCATAGAGACTGATGTCCGCCATGTCTGTTTCTCTTTGGGCAGCTTCCAGACACAGGCCACTGGATGCACAGTACACTAGTTAGATGAGGTTATGAGTTCTCTCTGGTGGAGGAGCAAACTGTGTAGTCTGGCAGCAGCAATTAGGACACAATAAATGGCCACACGTATATATATGTGTTGAATTAATCTATATCAACAAAACTCAGCGGATTTGGGCAGGTGTGTGAGTGTGTGTGCTGGAAAGAGAGAGACACACAGAAAGAAAGAAGAGTTGAAAGAAAGGGACATAGAAATAGGCCTGGGGAGGGTCAGGAGATGGGGAAGGTCTATATGGCTTACGAGTAACTTTGGGGCAGATCAAAGAGGTTTAACGAGGATTTTATTAGTTTCCCCTCTAACTTCTAGTCACATTACATCTTCAGGGATGTTCTGTGGAGTAGATCACTTGGCAGGGCTGTATAGCAAAGTACTCTACCTGGTTCAAGGTTGGCAGAAAACGAAACCAGCAGCTTCCCCAGGAGAGCAGGAGTATCGGACTGTGTGTACTAAAAGGCTGACTGTATCAGCTCTATGGAATTCAGTACTCTGGGTAGTGAACAGAGTTGAGAGAAGAATGGCAGTTACCTCACATAGGAAGAAGGAAGGCTGGGAAGCCAGAAGGCCTGGGTCCTAGTCTAGAGTGGCCTCTACTTCGCACAGACTCACAGCAGCCACTTCACCATCCTGGGCCTTAGAACCACCTGAGAAATGGAAGACTTATAAGATTTGTAAGATTCTGTTCACCTCTAACTTTCAAAGATTCCTACACTGTATTTGAAACCCTTATTGATCAAATAAGGTAGACATTGTTTATCTCCTTTGAATTTTATGCCAAACTGAGCCTCAGTCTTTAGAAGATCACCTCTGATACTTATATAAGTGTGCACACCCCCTCTTCCCATATACATGTCCCCTTTTGTGTGCACACACACAAAATGTGCTAGTTATCTGGTCTGTCTCCTGTATGTCCACCCCACCCTACTCTCTGCCTTCAGAGCCTCAACCAACAGACTTCTGGGCCTTCTATTGCCCACTGGGTCAGTGGGGAACCCTGACAGGGGACGAGAGAAGGACAGTGGGTTCTGAGTGTTGTTATGTCTATTTGCTTTAGGTATCTTAGAGATTAATCCCTTCAGTTCCCTCCCTGTGGGGTTGCTGACCCCTTCCCCTCAGACCTCTCCTTCCTCCTCATTCTGATAACGTAGCTTATACCCACCCTCTTCCTCTCCAGGCCCAGAGGTAGAAATGGCTCTGCTGCTTCTAGTATTTATTTCTTCATTCTCTTAGCGATTCCTTTACATGCCCCCAAAACCTCTGTAATTAGGCCTTGAAAACAAACTCATACAATGATGTTAATTGGAGTGCACCATCTGCGCCTACAGAGACCTTACACAGTGAAAGACTCAAAACATGTTTTCTGACTTTATCCTCGAAAGCTGGTGACAAAGCAAAAAAGTTGATGTGCTTTCATTGCTTTAGAAACCAGTGGTTATAAATGGGTTAAATACTCAAATGTAAGGCCTGAAACCATAAAACCCACAGAAGAAAACAAAGGGAAAAAGCTCCTTGACATAAATCTTGGCAAGAATTTTTTGGATGTGACACCTAAAGCACAAGCAACAAAATAAAAACAAATAAATAAGCGGGACTACCTCAAACTGAAATGCTTCTTCATAGCAAAAGAAATGATTGACAAAATAAAAAGGCAGCTTACAGAACAGAAGAAAATATTTGCATATCATATATCTGATATGGGGTTAATATCCAAAATACATGAAGAACTCATACAATTCAAGACCAGAAAAACAAACAATCCAATTAAAAAAATGGGCAGAAGAACTGAATAGACATTTTTCCAAAGAAAACATACAAATGATGAACAGGTACATACAATGATGCTCAATATCACTAATCATCAGAGAAATGCAAATCAAGACCACGATAAGATATCACCTTACACCTCGTAGAATGGCTATTATCGAAAAGACAAGATTAAGTAGTGATGAGGACTTAGAGAAAAGGGACCCCTGGTGCACTGTTAGTGGGAAAGTAGAGGTGTAGCTGCTCTGGAAAACATGGTAGAGGTTCCTCAAAAAAAAAAAAAATTTAAATAGAACTACCCTGTGACCCAGCAATTTCAATTCTGGGAGTACATCCACAGGAAGCAAAGTCACCACGTCCAAGAGATAACCACGCCCCATGTTCACAGCAGCATTACTTACAATGGCCCAGACATGGGGACAACTGACATGCTCATCAGTGGGTGAGTGGATAAATACACTGTGAGACAGGCGCATGTGCACGCATGCTCACATACACTGGACTAGTAATTAGCCATAAAAAGAAGGAAATCCTGCCATTTGCAACAACATGGACAGACTGTGAGGGCATTATGTTAAGTGAAGTGAGTCAGAGAAAAACAAATATTTATTATCTCACTTACATGTGGAATCTAAAAACTAACAACAACAAAACCTTACCAGACTCAGAGAAAAAGAGATCAAATCTGTGCTTACCAGAGCAGGTAGATAGAGGGTGGGGATACTGGATAAAGGTGATCAAGATGTCCCTACTTCTAGTTATAAGGTAAATAAGTACTGGAGGTGTATGGTACCATGTGATGATTACAGTCAACACTGTCATATGTTTGAGAGTAGATCCTAAAAGTTCTCATCACAAGCAAAAAAATTTTATTTACAGTATCTATATGATGTGATGGATGTCAACTAAACTTACTGTGGTAATCATTTTACAATACATGTAATTCAAGTCCTTATGCCGGACACCTTAAACTTACACAGC
>VMDR010002467.1:0-70000 GCA_007922815.1 Macrotus californicus
CCCCCCCCCCACACACACAGCCTCTCTTCTGCTCTGCTGGGGAGAGAGTCAGCAGCCCCCAGAGCTGGGGGAGGTGCCTCCAGCCCCTGATCCAGTCTCACCAAACATCCCTGAAGTCCCTTCCCTCTCGGCCTCCGTCTGGGCTGCCACACATTGACAGAAACTCTCCAAGGGCCCTCCCCACAGTCTCATTCAAGGTGGCCAAGGGCCTGGCACCCCTGTCTACCAGCTGTCACCTGATTCAGCTGCAGAACCTGCTTCTCTTTGTCATTAAGTTGCCAGGACTATACCCCTTCCCAGGGACTGTAAGTGGCAGCCCCTACCGTCCCAGCGTGTGTCCACTGGCACTGCCCAGTGGAGGCTCTCCAGACCCAGGAGAGCTGGCTCGTGGGGGACCTGGAGGGCTTGGAGGGACAGAAACGGTGGCAAACATAAGGAGCAGAGAGAGGGGCCTGTGAGGGCGGATGAGCGGGCACCAGCTGCAGCCCCACTGAGCCATGGGCTGAAGGCACAGGCCTTGGAGGCAGCCTTCCTGGTTCCCAGCTCAGAGCCCGGAGGACCCTGGGATCCGGACTCAGCCTGCTCCTCACTTGCTGGGTGACATGGACAAGTCACTGTCCCTCTCTGAGCCTCCCACCTGCAAATGGGAACATTAAATCGCCCCCTCCTAGAGCTGGCGAACGGACCTATGCACACATGAGCAGCAGCTCTGGGTGCAGCGCCGTGCCCTGAGGGTTTTGGTACCCCCAGCACAGCCGCTGTTACTGTAGCCAACCAAGCGAAGACGCAGAAGAAACCCAGCAGCCGCCTGGGAACCTGCCAGTTCCTGGAAAGTGTGCGGTGTGTTTCCTAGACCTGCGCTTCGGGGGTCCTTGAACCCTGCTTCTCCCCTTGCCCTCAGATCAATTCTCTGCACCATAACCTTTAAAATCCAAATCGGCTCACATCATGCTTGTGCTAAAAACCTTCTAGAGGCTTCCCAATCCCAAGGCATTTAGAATAACTTTCACTCCTTCTTGGGACCTGCAGGGTTGGGGGGGCTACTCCCTGCACCCTTTCCTTCCCTTGCTCTGTGCCTGGGCGTCCTTGCTGCTCCTTGCACATGTGCAGCTCACTGCCACTGCGCGGCCTGTGCCCTTCCTTCTGCCTGGAACACGTCTCTGGATGCTGCTCTCCTCCACTTCCTGCCAGTCTGTGCTCAGGTACCTCTTTTGAGGAAGCCTCCTCTAACCCGGCCCCGCCGTCCCCTGACCCCCTCGTCTTGCTTCGTTTCATTCATAGCACTTGTCACTCTCACAGATGATAACTTTGTAGTTTTTTGTGTTCTCCCCTCCAGCAGAGAAGCCAGTGAAAGCAGGGGGGTTATCTTATTTCCAGTGCGAGGCTGAGGCTGAAGACAAGTCTTTAATTCAGGGTTTGTGAGATCCAAAGGTGCCAGCTCCTCTAAGCTTGCAAGGGTCCTCTGGGGCAGAGGGAACCACAGGCCCAATTCACTAGTGGGGACAGTGCAGCTCCAAGGACTGAAGAGACTTGCCAGGTGCCATGCAGCCAGTGGAACCAAGCCTGGAGTCAGTCCCATCCCAGCGCGGCTGGCAGTGGCTTGAGCCACCCCTGCCCTCCAGGGGGCTCAGGCAGGGGTATTCCCAAGGCTGCCCGTTCTTGTGACAGTCCCAGGAAGTCAGGACGAGAGCAGGTGACCGTAGACAATACAGTGGACACCTGAGCACGTACTGTGGGGGCTGTCGCCGGCACACGGAGCTAATGGTGGGGCCAGCGGGAAGATCCAGACGAGGGCGTGCCGCTTGGTGCCCTCCATAAATCACACTTTCTTACAGGCATTTCCATTTTCACAAGTTCTGAAACAAAACACGGCCCTTCTCTTCCTTGGAGCAGATGTTAATTAGCAATGCAGAAGCCTCCATTCGCTGATGGTTTTCCATTATCCTTATAATTGCTCCCACATATAGTGCTCGATAAAGTTATAAACCTGTCCTCTGGGAACACCAAGTCAATGCAGGTTATTGATTAGGTGGTGAAACAGTCTCTGGCGCTCTCCAGTCCAGGCACGCCTTGGTTGCCCATGAGGGAGACTCCCTGGGAGTCCAGGATACAGGCCTCAGTGGTGCCTCTTCCGCGGCGCAGGCTCTCCTTGGATCTATGTGCAGGGCTGGGGAGGGTGGCACCTCTCGAAGACCAGGCTTCCACTAAAAACAAGTTGGGGAGACCATGTGGACCCCAGAAGGGGCTTTTCCAGCCCTCTGTGGGCTCCCTAGAAAGTACGTCAGGCCACTTTGCTCTGGAGTGGGTCATTCCAGTTTATGCTTGGCAAAGAGGACCTGCCTGGGTTTGAGCCCTGGCCCCTTCATGCTCCAGCTGTGTGACCTTGGGCAAGTCACTTCACCTCTAAGCCTGAGGCTTCTTGTATGTAAAACAGAGGTGATAATAACACCTTTGCCAGCCTCCCAGGGCAGTGGGAGGATTAAATGGAACCAACCAAGTGAAGGGCTAAACGCATTGCTAGACACTGTACCCACCGAGTAAGTTGTGGCTATCGGCCCTTTGAAGCTCGGACTGTGCCAGGTCACCGCTTTCTGCTGTCTGTCTTCCTGAGTAACCTACACGAACTAACTAACGTTCACTGAGCACTTTCCGTAGCCAGAGGCCACCAGATGGGCACTTGGAGTCTCCTCTTTCAGGGGCCTCTCCGGGCCATGCTGGCAGAAAGCACATCAGCACCCACAGTTTTCAGGGCAGCCACTGCGGGGTTAATCCAAGCTCCCTGAAACTCCCGCCTCCCCTCTCCACCCCCACCCACCCCTGCCTTCTCTCCCAGCGCAAGTTTAATAAGCCAATATCAAAACCATCTAGGCCTGGAGCTTTCAAAGATTTAAGACTTTTAAATGTGAAGCACCTCATTATATCCGACTATTTTCAATAAAAAAAGACCTGATAAGCCATTGATATGACACCAGTTATCAGTGGGATTTGTTTGACGTCGATTTGAAATGTGCACTGCTTGCTTTTTCGGGGTAATGGAATCAAACACTTAGAACCGTGCGGGGCTAGTAGATCACTTTTCAAGTAAGAACATTAAGATGGAGAGGGACCCTGTTTGGGGGTTTATAAAAATAAAGCACTATTGTACAGTACGGCACAGACCAGGGCTACATGGACAATTGACTTCCTTCCTATTAATCAGCTACAATGTTTACCTTCTTACTCCAACCATTTCCAAACCATTAAAACTAAGAGGATTAGCATCGCATTTCTGCCAAGGTGTACTTTTATTTCAGCAAATACTACTTTCGCTCTCGGAGGAGATTAAAGGCATGAAAGAAATGGTTTCTTTATTGGACATACTGTCACACGGGTTCAAAAAAAATAAAAAAAAATTATCTGGTTTAAAAGAATACAGTGTCCTTGTCCAATAAAAGCCAAGTGCAAAAAAAATAGTTAAATTTCAGGACCGACAACAAACATCGTGAAGAATGATCCAATGTCAAGACCGGGATCTTCTGGCCGTGTAAATAGTGCTGAGGAAGGGATCATTTGGGCATGAGCAGAGAAGTGGCCATCTTCAGGTAGGCTGGGTTTGAAGGAGCCATACGCCTCTAGTAAGCTTTTAAAAATGTGCAAGCACCAGAGTCTGAACATGAGTTGTTATTCTCATGTGGATTTGCCTCTACTTTACATGGAATCCCTGCGAATTGTTAAGATTAAGGTGATGTTTTCTACCTTCTTTCTTTTAGAAATGTGTGAGTTTTGTATAAAGTCAACTTGCAAAATTCATCCTTTCACTATCCTCTGATCAAAAGCACGTTTTAAAAATAAGTATTCTCTCTGTCTTAAGTGTATTATTACACAGCTTACAGTTACCTCAAGGTCTAGGTTTGCCAAGTGCAGCTGCTATACCAGCAACACAAACGTGCCTGGGAACCTTCGGCAATGCACAACCCCAAGCCCCTCCTGCAGCAGCTGGATCAGAAACTCTCCAGGAGGCCCAGCAAATGCTCCTCCGGTGGATTCTGGCACACACTGATAATAGGGCTAATTCTCTCCTGTAATAAGAGAGATTTAGACAAAGATATGAACTTGCCCAAGGTCATACATCCTGTTAGTGACAGAGCCAGAGCTAAAATCAGTACAGAGTAAATAGGGAATAAAATGCAGGCTAGTCTCACTTCAACAAGAGAGTAAAAATACTAATGGGCAAAAAATAAATTAATTAAAAATTTTAAAAGATAATATTTGCATAATAGATTAACCACAGGATTCCTTTAAATGGTTCCAGCCACCAAACACAATGATCCAACTTGCAAATCAATGGATGTGCATAGAGCTGCTCGGGACCATATTGACATACATACATACATCCATTGAAGTCACGCAGACAGCCACAGACAGGGGAGGCTGAGCATCCCCGCTCGAAACACTAGCAATCCATGTACAAGGTCAATGTCAGTGGATCTTGAAGAAGGTCCTGCAATCCTCCACCCTCACCCCACCTCCAGGAGGGCTGCACAAGAGTACACTTTTCATCGCATCCTCACCAATTCTGGGCGTTCTCCTTTTGTATTTAATCTTTACTGACTTGATAGTCCACAAATAAATGATACATCAATTTTGTAAACATTTCATATCCCTTCATTCCTATATAACTAATTATAAAGCAATACTTGCTTGTGGTTAAACTCTGGAAATTATAGAAAAGAATAAAGAAGATAATCAGAATCTATCAATCCCACCAACCTGGTAAGTCCATTGTTCATCACTTCCTTCTAGCATTTTTCTGGGCACACTCATGATCCCACTACACATACAATTTTATATTATGCTATTTCATTTAACAATAACACTTTAGCATGTTATTGCATCAAAAAGTCTTTGCAGGATTAGGCATTTCTTAAAAGAATAGTGGATTTGACGACATAGCAATAGAAACTGTTCTAAATGAAACTCAGAGGGGAAAGAGACTTTTACTGTGGAACAATGTCAGGGTATGAAACACACACATCACTGGAGTCCCTGAAGGAAAAGAGCAAGGGCACCAAAAAATGTCCAAAGTAAGAGTGTCCAAATATTTTCAAAATTGGATTAAAACTACGAATTTACATGTATAAGAAGTTCAGTGAAATATAAACTCAAAAAACATAAATAAAACTCCAAACAAATCATATCATAATTAAATTGCTTACAACCATCAATAAATAGAAATCTTAAAAGTATTAAGAGTAAAAAAAGACACGAAGCCCGTGGACGAAGATGGAGTGACAGCAGATTTCCCTTTGGAAACAATGTGAGCTAAAAGACAGTGGAGCAATACCTTCAAAGCACTGAAATTAAAAACTGACAACCTAGGATTCTGTATCCAACAAATATATTTGCAAAATTAAGGCAAAATAAAATACTTTGGCAGATATACAAAAGCTGAAAGAATTCATCGCCAACATACCTGAATTATAAGGAATGTTCAAGGAAGCCATTTAAACTGGAGAAAAACTGACACCAGGTATGAACGTACGGAAAAACAAAGGAATAAAGAGGACTGGGGTTGGAGGTTTTATAGGTAGGCATAGAAACTTTCTTATTATTTAGATATCTCTAAAAGATAATTAATCGTTTAAAGCAAAAATGGTAGCAGTGTTCTCTGCAGTTTACAGTATGTGTACAAGTAAAATGATTGACATAATAGCATAAAGGCCAAGAGAAGAAATGAAAATATACTTTTATAAAGTCCTTATAATGCACATCAATGGTATAAGATCTCTTGAAGACCAAATGTGACAAATTAAATATGTAAACTCTAAATCACCTACTAAAATAACACAACAAAGAGTTACAGCTAATAAGTCAATTAAAAAGATACAATAAAATCATTGAAAAAAACCCAATTCAGCCCTGGCTGGTGTGTCTCAGTGGATTGAGCTCTGGCCTGCAAACCAAAGGGTTGCCAGTTCGATTCCCAGTCGAGGCACATGCCTGGGTTGTGGGCCAGGTTCCCAGTAGGGGGCATGCAAGAGCCAACCAATAGATGTTTCTCTCACACATGGATGTTTCTCTCCCTCTCTTTCTTCCTCCTTTCCCCTCTCTCTGAAAATAAATAAATAACTTTTTTTTTTTAATTTAAAAAAGACCTAAATAAATGGAGCGCTATTGAGATCATGGATCACAGAAATCCAGAGGCGAGAGTGCAGGGCTGGGCCAAAGGTAGCTCAGTAAAGTCAGCTGAGACTGGGCTCCTCTCCTGCATCCCTGGGGAACCGCTCAGTCCTCTGGTCCAAGATGGCTTCTGAAGCTCAAAATTTCAAGCAGCAGGATAAAGAAACGTTGAAAAAGCAAACCGGGGCATGCTCCCTTTCTTTTAAAGAGCCTTCCTAGAAGTCTTAAGTCCTATTGGTCAGCATTTGTTGCAAGGCCACACAGGCAAGGGATGCTGAGACGTTCTGCCTGGTGGATATGAGGAGGCCCCCAGAAGCAGTTTCCACACTCTCAGCCTCAGGAAACTCATCCCGCCTGACCTGGGCCCTACTGCTCTCAGTTATAAAGTTACACCAGCTGATGTCCAAAGGGGCCTTGCAAGCCAAGGATTCCTTTATTCCATGGCAGATTCTTCCAGAGTAAGTCACACCTTCCAAGGAGTTCATATTTCCCTCCCCACTCCCTCCCCACAGAAAAACCAGTTATCTTGTTAATTTTGCAGGTATAAAACAAGATAATTATGGCTGCCCACCTAACTGCTTGGAGGGCTGGCTAAACTCAGGTAAGCCCCCTGGCCCATAACAAGAGGGGAGGCAAAGGCAGCCACTTTTTGCAAAATTATGTAAGGCAGCTCTTTCCTGTTCTCCTGGGCAGGCTGACTTTCCCAGGAGCATCTAACCACCGTTTCAATTGGCCAAGTTGAACCTACTGAAGGAAGAAATTAAAATAATCCCACAGATATTGAAGTAAGTCCAAGGTGCTGAGAGGGTGACCTGTTTCTTCCCAAGCCCAGGTCTTGGAAAGGGACTGAAAATTTAGGTTTCAAAACACCAGAAGGCCCTCCATCCACCCAGCAGAGCCCTCTACTCCAACTCTTGATAAACTCACACCGCAAGTGTGCAGTGTGCCTCGGCTTCACACTAACCTTTTCCCTGGGAGAGCCCTTCCTCAAACAAAAACATGGAAGATTCATAAGAAGTGTGGAGCCATACCCTGTATGTACCAGTGAGCCCACCATACAATTGGAAGTCGTTAAAACTGATGTCCAAGCAAGCTTGGTGTGAAAACACTGATCACAGAGGTGGCGTGGGGCAGGGAAGAGCGTCGAAGGACAGACCTGCTGGAAGCTCCGCCCCTGCCCCTTGGCAGCTGTGTGGCATGTGACAGGCACTCTACCTCTCTGAGGCCCACAGAACTCAGGAACTGGGAGCAGACTCTTAGATGTCTCCTGCCGTTAACAGGCCAGCAAAGCCTGTGTCCCAGTGTCTGAATCAAATTCTCCAAAGTCTGATTTCTCTCCCAGGGGCTCCACCCCACAGTCATGTCCAGACTGAAACAAAGAACTACCTGGACCTTGAACTGCAGTGGTCAGCCCTCATGGAGCCCCGTCTGGGAGTGGGGAGGGAGCGGCCCACTGTCACCTGTTACGGTACTCGAAGGCCCCTCCCTGACAGGCCACTCACTGGAGCCAACATCCCCAGTCAATGCCAAGAGCCCTGTGGCAGGATTGGATCTGTTTCCAGGTGGTGTCCAGCGGACTGGCTTCCCTCCTGCACTTGAGGTGCTTCTTATAGCAAAGGGGTGCCAATTTCTTTCTTTCTGTCCCACCCAAACCCCAGGACACTGTGTGGGGAGAACAAAGTGACACCCAGGCAGGGAGAGAGGCCCAGATCCACATGGACACCAAGAGATTTTATAGCCAAGGGTGACCCCCAGGTCTGGCTGGAAGACACTCAAAGGAGAGAATAATAAAGACGAGAACAGTGGCAGAAATAGCAGCAGCCGTCACTCACGGAGTGCTTCCGGGGTCAGGCGTTCACAGGCACCCTCTTACTGAGCCTTCACTGCCATCCTGTCACACACTGTTTGTGCCCACACAGGACAGGTGGGGAGCAATCTGACAGTCACGCGCCGAGCTCAGCTAACGAGGACCTGGGCTCACACCCAGGAGAGCCGGCTCCAAGCAAAAGCATCTTGAGGTCAGAATGTTACTGCTGGCGGCCGTGTGTTGATCATTCATTCATCATCTCATTGTCGGAGCTCATTCTGTTCCGAGCTCTGAGCGAGGTGACGGGAGACCGGCATGAGCAACATCTAGTCCTGCTTTCTGGCGGAGCACACAGTGACTCACACCAATAAATGAACAGTCACAAACTGTGCTATGAGAGGAAGAGGTGAGGGGTCCTGGACGAGCGGGGGCGGAGAAAGGAAAATTCCTCTGGGTAAGGACCACTGGACAACACGGTTTGCTCAGAGAACAGCAACAGTCAAGGTCCCCCGCAGCACGCCGCCGCGTTTCCATGGCACAAAGGTGCCCGGGCAGCCAGGGCAGAAGCAGGTGGGGGCAGGGAGAGCAGGCAGAGCCAGCGAGCTGAGCCCGACAAGCCCCTGATTTTGCCCAAATGATAACCTGCTGAAGGAAATGATCTCCCAGGGCCCGGGACCTCTCGTCTAATTGCAAACCACGCAACCTTAGCCACAGCAAGATCTGCCGATAGCAAGCACTGTCATCGCCTCCGCCGCCCTCGCCGGCGCCCGCCCTGCCCTGAGTCCTGGAGCAGGAGGCTAGCGTGCACCTTCCAGAGGACATCGCCCGTGCAGGGCTCAGGCCTGGGTCCTTGTGAGTGTCAGCCGGGGAGTCCAGCAGAGAGTCCATGAGTCCTGGGCAGGCACCTGTCCTGTCCCCAGCGCTGAGATCCCAGGGTGACGACAGAGGGCGAAGAGCATGGCCGTGGGAGAGCTGTCCTGGCTGTGAGAGCCCCAAGTTCTCTGGACAGGCCCCAAGTCTGGGGGTCAAAGTAAGTGGCGTTTCAGAGGGGACCTGGCACCCTCTCTGGGTTCCCTTCTGGAAGGCAGACACAGGTCAGACTCAAACTGCCTTTGCCCTTTGCCACCCTTCCTTCATTGCAGATGACCTTGGCCTGGGCTGCAGGTCAGGGACCCAGGGACAGCTGCCAGGACTTCTGGACACGAGAAACCTGCTTCACATTTCAACAGGCAGGAGCTCTCCCTCTCTCCACACCCTTCTCAGAACTCCATTTCTTAATTACATTAGAAATCTACATGTGTGTTGCAGAAAAATGAGAAAGAGATGAACAAATAAGAGAATGACCAGTAATGTCACCATTGAGGGAAAATGCCTATGACGTGCCGATCTCGCCCCAGACTGTGCCATGTGCACGTGTGCAGCCAGCAGCATGCGTATATTTACACAACTGGACCACACGCTTGCCCTGTAAACATTTTTTACGTCTTGGCATGTACTTCTGTAAGATGATTTTCATGGCTGCATAAGGTTTTAATGAGATCTCAGCCACAATGTATTCAACTAGCTCCCTGTTCCTGGGCATCGATGCTGTTTGCAGTATTTCCCATCATTATAAAAGAAGCCTCCAGGGAGCCTCCCGAAGCCCAGCGTCCACACGCACTCTGAGCACCTTCAAGTAGCCCAGACGTTCCCTTGGCGATGACTGGCGGGGCGCTGGATTGGGAAGGGAACCTGTCTCCACATTTGGAATCACCGTGGGGGTCTGCACAGACAATGCAGGGAGGCTCCAACAGATAAAGTTCTTTACATGGGAGAGGTGTTAACTCTCAGGAGAATTTCTGCAAAGAGCAACAGAGGGGAGTCCAGCCCTTCCTGGGTGACTGCCAGTATGCTTCCCTAGAGGGAAACTGTCCTTAACTGGCAGTTTCCACCCCCATAAAAGTTGCTAAATGTTAATCCCATGATGCCGGGAAGGAAAGACTGTGCAAAATCTCTTAGTTCAGGCTGAGCGAGAACCCAAAATACCTCAGACTTTGGCACCCATAAAATCAGAGCCAACCATGGATCCCTTTTCATTTGTGAAAGGTTCTTGGGGGTTCCTTCACCTCCAGTGGGGGTGGAAACTGTGGCGTGTCTCCAAAGGTATTTGGAGATTGTCTTTAATTAGTGTTAGCGTTAGTGGCCTTGTTCTTTACACATCACACTAAGAAGGGTCCTGGAAGGGTGGTGCCACCTGGGCGCACTTGCCTGGAGCCAGGAATTCTCCAGTCCCTGGGCTGTTAGACAGAAGAGTTCCAATTTCTACAAGTCAGAGGCAGAGAGAGAAATACTGAAGGAGAGCAAGGGAACTTGCCGGAAGACGCAGGCCTTGCACGTGACATCGGAGTGGAGGAGCCCGGGCTGCTTCGAGCACTCACCACCTTGGTTCTGCAGGTCACTCAGCTCCCGCGCTCCCACCGCCTCGCACAAAATGGGCCTGTGATGGAGCAAATGCAACTTCTGGGGTTCTCGAGGGAGTCTCCCATTCTCCTAGAGAATTGGCACTTGGCTAGTTGAGACTCTGCTGTGTTCGATCCTCTCAAGAAAATGAAAAAAAAATGCACGGTCACAAGTGAGCACGAAGCCAGGCAGGAGGACAGGGGGCGGGCTCTCAGGAGTGCGCTGAGCTGGAGGTGCTCAGGGTGACCCAGAGCAAGGCAGGAGCAGAGCTTCCTGAGGATCGCTTCGGCGTGTCCCGCTGGCTTCCGGCAGCAACGGACACTGGGGTGCCACCTGGATCCCCTTCAGGACCAAGACACTCATTCTCCCAGCATCCAACAGCTGACAGCTGAGGCCACCTCTGAGATTTGCCCCCTGACAAAGGAGCTGCCTTGCCCAGGGTCATGACCCTCCTCAGGGACAGTCACCAGGGCCCAACCTGGCAGCTTCTGTACCTCCCAGGTGCTGTCCAAGAGTGTCCCCAGGGAAGGTCTGCCTGAGTCTGCTCTCCGGGAACTGACCAGAGGCTCTTTCAACAGTTTTTTTAAGTCATTTATGGACCCCACTGCTGGTGGACCATGACACTGTCCCACACGACATCATCATGTCCTCTCTTTACAAGTGGGAGAAAAGCCCCAGAGAAGTTGAAGGTTCAGTAGTTTGGCCAAGGTCATGGGGACAGAGGCAGGATTTGAAGCCAGCCCCAAGACCTGCCTCTTGCTGACACACCAAGCCCCTAAAGCCCCGCCCAGAGGCCCAGAGGATGCCGTCCACGACTGCGTCCCTTCCTCTCCCTCTGTCTGCTTGTGTTCACCTCTTTACAGCATTGACGTTCTGCATTTTCTGCATTCCATGTGAATTATGGGTGGAAGGCACTTATAAGCCCCTTGAAGGAGGGCCTGGGCCATGCACACCATTGGAGTAGCGATGGTGCCCATCCTGTGGCCTGGCCCACAGCTGACACACAGGAGAGGCCTCCTGTGTTGGCTTCATTGCCTCTTCCAGCCAATAGAATAGCACAGTCTCACCCCCTCAGGGTTCCTGGGGCACATGGTTCAAGGAAATACATTCACGCCTCTCTTCACGGCACGTCTCATCTTCAGGAGCACGCAGGTCAACATGGTATCCAGGGACAGTTAGAAAACCTGGGTTCAACTTTGAGATGAAGAAAGAGATTTCTAGAAACAACAAGGATCCTCATGTAGTCTTTGAGTCTGACACAGTGTCTGAGGACAAGTGTGACAAATAATAGGACGTTAAATTCTGAGCCACAGTTCAATGCTAAAGGCCCTAGGGCACCCCCTCTGGCACCAGGGAGCCCGGTCATAGCTTAGCCCCTGGCCAGCCCCCAGTCTCCAGTTGGTTTCCCAGGACCTTTGTTCTCCAGGTGGAACACCATCATCCCTACTGTCTTGATCTTTGCCATATGCCAGGCACTGAGCTGAAATGTTGTATCATTTGGGTCTCCCAGCACCTTCTAAAGTAGGTACAGTCATTCCTATTTTAAGTGTAGCAGTAAGGACAAGCCAATTGCCCAGTTGTACCATTAGAAAAGTGGCAGAGCTGGGATGATCAGAGCCGGGACCTAAGCTGCCTCCCTGATGTGGCAGAAGGCACCCACGTCCCTAAGTCACCAGCCTAGATTGTCATTCACCCCAGAGCTGCCAAGAGACACATAAATACTGAACTCTAATTGAGACTTTCAGGTGTATTTTGCTAATTCCTTACGTCTCTGTTGGGAGACACACTTCTTAGGTCTCTAGTGCTTAAGTCTCAAGAGCAGAAGCACTGACTCCTTTGTCCCAGACTTTCTTTTCAAGGGTGATTTTATTGAAGAAAGCCTGGGAAGTAAAGATAGCATCTCCCTCCAGGGCAAAGGGCAGGTTTGTTAACTGACCAGAATAATCAGATAAAGCCTGCCTTCAGGCAAAGTTCAAGAAGGCTCATTGCCCAGAATGAAAGCTCCAGCTGCCCTAACTTGGTGCTCTTGGCTTGTAACTCTCCCCACTGACTGTGACTGTGCAGCAGGGGCCCACATCACCTTGCCCTCTAGGAACTGGGACGTTGAGAACTGGTGCCCAGACTGATACTCTGGCTCCCACTGTTGCTCTGAGTAGCAAACCGTCCTTTGTCTCTGGCCCGGGAGTCTCGTGTCTTCTTCCAGCACCTGTGAAACTGCAGACTGACTTGCTCACTTGCATGTGGGATAAAATAGCAGACCCTCCACAGTTCTTGATGATGCCCTTCATCCTGCAGCGGTAGAAACCCCTCTGGATCCGAAACCCAGGAATTTCTTCCCGGGAGGCAGAACCTGTGAAAATTACAGCTGTGAGCTCATCCCTCCCCACCCCTTCCCCACAGCTAGTCGCCCTGAAGCAAAAACACAGCAAGAGGAAGAAAAGAAAGCCTGGCAGATGGGAGCAGGAAAGTTAAAAATGATGGTGAAGAAGGTGCTGCTGATGATAAGATGATGATAGTGGCGACAATCGTTTCCAGAGCGGCTGCCATCTGCACGCCACGCTCACTCATTCATTGCCTCATTTAATGTCCACAGTGACCTGCAAGGTAACCAGCTACAAAACTCCCCACCTCCTTCCAAAATCCTCACTCCAGGCTCACGTGCCCAGTGGGGTCTACCCTATCCACCCAGTTTAAACTGCAACATTCAAACACACACACACACACACACACACACACACACACACACACACACACACACTCCCAGTTCCCTTAATTTGGTCTATTTTTCCCCCACTATATTTTTGCCTTCTAACATACTAGATAATTCACTAATTTATTATGTTTATTGTTTAGGGCTTATCTCTCCACGATCCATGGGTTTTGTCTGGTTTACTCACACGTGTGTAAAAAAGTGCTTGGACATAGTAGACCCTCACTAAATACCAGTTGAGTAAATGAGTGAATGAACTTGGTTTTGTGCATTTGGGAAGTGTCGGGACTTCCCGGACTGTAGACCACAGCCCTGAGGTGAAAGCATGGTGGCTTCCACGACCTGATGCAGCCGTGAAAAGCCAGAGGCTCCCCCAGCGCCGACGCATTAATCTTCCTACGTGACTGCATGACAGAGTCGTCATTGCACTTCGTTGGATTTTATTCCTAGTCAGTCCATTCATTCATTTAATCAATTAAGAGTTTTCAAAGTCTCCTAGAGCTGAGCACCATCAGTGAGCCATTTGGGGGGCGTTCTAAAAGATGCCAGGATGGTGTGGAGAAGGAGACAGTGCTCCCTGGATTTCTCACAGACCAGAGACCAGGCAGCTTCCACTCCGCAGGTGGTGTGGAGCACCAGCCAGCGCCATGCACAGGGCCTGGAGAACGGGACTCTATGTGTGGGCCCAGGCTCCGGGTCCTTTTTTCTTTCTTAACTCACCACTCTTCACTGTTCCCCCAACCCCACGATGCACACACACTGAATTTGAACGTAGTTTCATGCTGGAGTGGAGGAGGTGGGGGTTGAGTGTGCTGGGTGTGCAGGAGAATGTACAACTCAGTGACAATGTGGATAAAGAGACTACCATGTACAAGGCTCTGTGTGCTGAGTACTAGGGACACAAAGGTGACTTAAGACACAGCCCCTGCTCGTCACCTGCCATCACAGGCTTTCGGGGGAGGCAGGCTTCCAAGTGACCAATCATGAAACCCCATGGTGAGGGCTTGACCACATGCACTGCCCGAGGGGTGTGCTTCTGGGGTTTGCAGGAAGGGGGTTTTGAACTGGGTGCCAGGGGACAAGGGGAGGTGAGGGAGGAGGGAGGTGGTCCAGGCAAGGGGCTCAGCCGGTACAAAGGTCTGGAGGGCAGACAGCCTGCCAGGTTCAGAGGGGGCTCCTTGGGGTGGTTTGGCCACAGGGGGTGTTGGGAGGGGGAGGGTGTGATGGGCTCCCCGAAGAGAGTAAAATCAGCTTCGTAGTCACTGCCCCATCCCTGGGATTCAGCTCAGCACCCCTCATAGGTAGGACATGATAAATGTTGTTTGAGCGAGGAAATAATTAAAATGGGGAGAAAATACCTGCCATGCAGGGGAGAAGAGCTGGCTGTGTTCACCTGCTGGGCCGCCTCTGTGACACTCATGTCCCTTGAGGACCAGGGCTGTGTCTTGCTCTCTGCAGAGCCTCAGGGTCCAGCACAGGTCTGGCTACCTGAATCCTGCACAGGAACCTCAGGGGGTGGGGTGATGGCCTCTCTCTGCACCTGTCCTGGGCAGGCCTGGGGATTCTGGGGGCCTGTAGAGTAGAGGGTGGCCCTGTTCGGAGAGGAGAGGTTAGCAGCAGAGCTCTTGTTCCCTAGAGAAGCCCTGGCCAGGGGACGAGCCACTGGAGGGTGACAGAGGGCCCACATGTGTCTCATAGGGCCAAGGCCATGAGGTCAGTTCTGAGCCCGGCCAAGGTGATGGGCAGAGGCATCTTCACTGCAAGCAGAGCTAGAGGGTGGAACACCTGGCCCCCCGATTTTCAGTCCTCCCAAGTGAGACAGAGACACCACCAGGCCAGGGTTTAGTCACCACTTGGGTTTGAAGCTTAGCACAGATGTTTTCCCAAGCCCTGTGGACATGCTGTTGCTCTCCGGGCTCCGGTAACATCCTGGTTGGTACGGAGCACAGGGGTGTTCTCCTGGGGGAGATGGGGCTGATGGAACTCTCCACTTCCCCGGGGAGGCAGCCCCCCTCCCCCAGCACCACTCCCACACTGGGAATCTCTGGCTGAAAAGAAGAAGGGATGGGATGCTGGGTAGTTATGGGTGGGGTTCCCTAACCCCACCCTTCACCAAGCAGGGGGAGAGCTAACAGCTTTTCCCAGCACCCCTGCCTGTGCCTGAAAGAGGGAAGGACCACCCTGCAGAGGACACCAGTGGCCTGGCTCCTAATCCTACACCTCCCTCAGCCTGGGACCCTGAGCAGTCACTGGCCTATTTTGGGCCTCAGTTTCCCCATCCCTACAATGAGTGGGTCAGACTTAGACAACCCCTAAGGCTCACTCTGGCTACAAAGTGGAACGGATCTGCGGAGCAGTCCCTGTTTCCCCAGGAGTGGGTGTGGCACTGAGCAGGCTACGGAGATGCCCTGGCTGGGGGACCAGCTGCCGGAGGGGAAAGATGAGAAGGTGGTTTCCCTGGAGTTCAGAGAGGAGCCAGCAGTAGCCGGTGGGGCCGGAGACTGGCGCTCCGAGACTCACAGGGGCAACCTCTCTCACTGGGATAGGGGAGAGTTGGGGAATAGCAGGTCCTTGGAAAGCATCAGGATGTGCCCGTTAGTTGCTGCAAAAGCAAGTCCACTTTGGGAGTACATGTCTAGGACTTCCCAAGCCCACACCCTCCAGGAAGGAAGTGTGTCTCCTCATTTGAAAGCTTCCTGTGTGGCCACTCAACAACACCCATACTTTCTAGGAGGTATCCCCACTTAAAGCTGGGTACCCTCTCAGAAATGTGGAGGGAGAGTGGACCATGCAGGTCAACAATGCCTTTCCCTGGTGTGAACCTAGAGTCAAGACAGGCGGGAAGGAAAGACAGAACAGGTCTGCGGGTGCAGCGTGATTGGAGTTCATGCGTGGAGTCGGAGCCCACGCTCGGCCCGGTCCTGGCCTCCCACGCCATTTTCCTCACCCTAATTCTGGGGCAGGGGCGCCGGCAGGAGTTTGTCCCCTGCGGGAACATGCGGGGGCGGGGGGGGGGTGTCCCCCAGTGACAGACGGCTGGGCTCTCGTCTGCAGCTCCCTCAGTCAGTGAAAACGCTCTCCGTCCCCACGCTGCTCCTCCCCCCTCACTCCTGTCACTGGACACATGTAATTTATGGGCTGTGATATACTGCACTTCAGAATTGATTTTTGTGCTCAAGGATGTAAAACATTTTTGGTGGACAACTGCCGCTGGGCGAGGTATTTTCTCGTTATTGATGCGTGCGTGGGGCGTTGGTCCCCACGTGGCGGGGCCCCCTGGCCAGGGTCACTCCCGGGCCTCCAGCCAGAACTCTCGGCCGAAGGCATAGGCAGCCTTTCGAACTAAAGAAAATATTAATTTAAGATGTTGTATCCACATGAAATTGCAGGGGCCTTCAGGACCCCGCGTTAATTTGATTCAGGGCCGAGCGGCATGGTGTGTCTTAAGGGCTGAGATCGGGCGACTTGTAAGAAGTTTGCTGCCAGTGAGCCAACAGAAAGAAGTTGGCAAGGGCCTCAGTGCTTCCATTCCCCACACAATTGTTTCCAATGGACTTGCCTGGAAAATCTCTTGTTGAAGAAGGAAAAGCAAAAATCCCCTTTATCTTATCCTTGGTATCAATGAGCCCACCTGGGCAATTCCTGGGCCCAATCTTCCTGAGACAAGAATTGGACCCTGTGGTCTTCCTGATGTGAATGCAATTATATGGGGGGCTAGGAACAGGGACATTGGGACGGCGGGGGAAATGTGGATTCTGCAGTCCCTGTGCATGTCACATTCCTCCATGGCTCCCTCTCATCCAGGGCCACGTGCCTCAGGAGACCCCTGGTCCCAATGGCATCAGTCCCAAGGTACAGATTAGAACAGAGACTGGCAGTGGGTGGCTTGGCCCAGGTCACTCAGGTCAGAAGAGCGGCGGGGGAAATGAGAGCCTGGTCTTTCTGACCCCAAAGCACGCACGGTCCCCTTGCATCAGGCTGCCTGCCCTGGGCTGGGCTGAGCTGTGATGCCCCAGCCTCCCCTCCTCAACAGGTTCATGAACACACTCCAGACGAGCAAACAGTCTGTCTCCTTCTGTCCTCTGGACAGTGCTGAGCTCGCCTTCATTATTGGGAACGCAGACCCAAAGGGTGAACTCGGGGTTTCCGATGAGGGCTGGCTCCTCAGGGAGCACAGGGAGCGAGGCAATGTATTCATGAGGTACAGTGCCCACCACACTTTTTTAAGGGTCCATGAAAAATATTTTTAGTTCTCTTAAAATCAGAACAAATAAATAGGATAATGGACATGGAATAATGAATGCAGCCTGGGTCCCAGTCATACCGATGCAGTTGTAAAACCAAATTTTTTGTGTGCCTTTATGGAAGGAAGAGTCCAGGTGAGAAAGTGCTCAAGGTCCCTGAAAGTTGTGATGTGGCCCAGACAGCAGGAAGAGTCAGGAGGAGGCTCTGCCATGGGTGTCTAATGGAGGATGTCCAACTGGCACACGGGGAGGGTCTGGTGGCTAGTTTGGGGCTGGTCTTCCTCTCCCCCAAACCACTCCGTGTTCCCAGAGTGGGAGAGGCTCCTCCCACCCCCAGCAGCATGACTTCTGCTGGGAGGCTTAGGAACCCCTGTAACACACTGACCCCATCCCGGCTCGCCTCTCCACCTGCACAGGAAGCAAGGTAGATGCTGAGACAGATGCCTCTGAAGAGACGGGTGCTAGTCCTACACATGCTGCTTGTCCCCAGCACAGGGGCCCAGATGACAACCTCATCTTCTTAATGGCAAAGAACAGAACAGCATCTTAGATATCATCCAGCCCAACCCCCTCATCTTACAGGTGGGGAAACTGAGGCTCCATGGGTCAGGGAGCTGAGCCAAATGGAGCTATCTGTCCATTTCTCTCAAGTGCTTTCCCTTTTCTAGTCCCTGCCCGCAGATTAGCCTGCGTCTCACAGGTAACTCTCGGCAGCCCTTGCCTGCACTCGTCAGAAAGGCTCCCTGGCACACGGCATAAAACAAAATGAGTCGCTGCCTTTTATCCCCTGCCCACATTCACGGTCCCCTGCCAGGCAGAGCTCTGAGCCCCGGGTCCTTGAGCTGGTGGTGGGGAGCATGAGCTCCCGTGACACGATCAGGGACGGGCACTTTCTCCACGGGTGCCATTCATTGTCAAGCATCCGTTGGATCCCGTGGAGGGATGAAAACCAGTGTCAACCGCCTTCTCCCGGCCTCTTTGGAGGCCCTTGGTACAGACATCAAAGTGCTCTGCATATTTATCATTCCTCCCTCGGCCTTGAGCAAGGACATCTGACAGGCACACAAAGACACCACAGTTTCCACTTGGACGCTAAAGAGGCAACAGCAAGTTCAAACCCAAGTTGCAAATGTCCTGAAATAGGTATGTTTTCTTTACTGGGAACCTGGACGAGTTATCACTTAGCATCCTCTCCAAAGTCAATTTGCGTCCACTTTCCAAGTCGCTTCTGGTATAAAATAAAGAGGCTTACGGTTCCTCATTCGGGAATTAATAAATGACAGCCGGCTGACTCAGATGAGAGCATTTCTGGGGAGAGGGTGGATGGCAGACAATGCCCTTCTTTGGCTTTCCATTTTTTTCCCAAGAGCAATCACGTCCCCTCTTTGCAATGTAATGGAACATGTTAAAATAGAGATTCAAGTAAGATCTGACTAAGGGAAATATTCAACTCTGGGTGTGCTCAAAGCATTTAAGCTTTCTTTGAAAAGTTAAGTAAAGCACTGCCAACTGGAACTCTAGAGGGTAAATAAGCATGCATTTGTTCATGAAAGAAACAGGAATAGAAATCAACCTTAAAAATTTTTTTTTATTAAATGTATTGGGGTGACATTGGTCAATAGGATCATGTAGGTTTCAAGGTCACACCTCCCCGACGCAAGACCCACACCCTGCACCGTGTGTCCGAGCCTACACTGAGTGATAGTGTTCTTATTCACCTTGACCCTTCATGTCTGGATCACAGGGATTTGCATGCACCTGTCGGCTTTGCCTCCAGTGGATACAGAGGAACTTTGTGTGCACGAGGTGTTTTCCCTGTGCCTGGACCTCAGTAGACGCACCCTTGCAGGTGGGAACCCTAACAGGGCTCCTCAGCTTGGGAGTTGGAGCACCCACCCTCGCTGCTATGACTCCTATTCTCTGCTCATAGCGGGGCCCATGATCTCCAGGTGATGGACAAAAACTGAGTGTTCTGGTAAGGTATTTGGGATTCCGAAGGGAGCAGAGTTTAAACCAGGTCCATTGGTAGATTCACAGTCACGTGCGTGGCCGTGAAGGGGGAGGGGGCACGAAAAGGGAATAAGGGTGGCAGGCAGGCAAGGCTGCTGAAGACTTCCCCGCCAGTCGTCTGTCCGTCTGTCCGTCTGTCCATGCGTGCACGAACGCCACGAAGACAACCCGAGCACGTGGAAGGCGCCAGCTGACAACTCCTTCACTTCCGCCGAGTTCAGCTGCTCTGAGGAGCACCCACCTGCATTATTTCATTTGCTCTTCATGTCAGATCTGAGGTAGGGCGTTGCCTAGGCTGTTTCATAGACAAAGAAACTGAGTCACGGCCTGCAGCGGCAGTTGAACTTGGAACTCAGGCCTTCCTGACACCATGCTGCTGTTCCTTCCACGGAGACCCATGGTCTGGGGCACCGGCCTGGGAGGCCAAGTTTCTCTGGGGTCTTGCTCCTTAGCTGTGTGGCTGGGGGCAGCCCTTGGCCTCCCTGAGTCTCAGATCATAGACTCCCTATGACTCCAACGGGGAGGACAATATCCCCTTGGACCAGCTTGCCCCCTCTCTCTGTCTTGCTAGGGGACTTGATCCCACCCCCTCAGAGAGTTCAGGAGTCGATTCCCTTATAAGGCACACAAATGACACAGCTCTTGATCCCCAAATCAGGCCTCGGGGCTTGCAAACAAAAACCTCTGGTGACCTTCCTGACATTGTCCTGTGGTCCCCCCGACTTCACTGGGCTTTCTTCTGCTTCTTTAAAATGTGCAATTACCAATAATTCCCTTCCTTGCGCCCAAATGCGAACCACCATGTTGAATTATTAAATATAAGTGTTTCTGAAATATTTTATCTTGACGTGTATCTCCGGAGTCAAATGACCCCGGGCAGTGTTCATAATTAATTTCATCAAAAGGGGGAAAAAAGTGCTGGCAAGGGACTCCCTGAATGACCTGTCCCGCAGAAATACAGCTGACACTTGGCTCGCTTCTCCTCCCCTCCTCCCCAGGACTCTGGAGGGCAGGAACCTGCAGAGTGGCTCAGTCCACACAATTCCAGAATTCATTGTGGGGGAGGGGGCGGCGGAGGGGTTGGGTGACCGTTTTGGCCAGTCTTGACTTTTTCTGGCTTAAGAAACTGAGCCCAGAGACGAGCAGTGACCTTCTTGTGGTGGCTGAGGCAGAGGACAGCAGAGCTGGACCCCCAGCCCTGGCGATCTGGATCCCTGCCCCCACCCCAGCTCAGCACCCCCACCCCTGGGAGGCTCTGACGTTGGGACCAGATAGGTGCACTTAAAAGAGGGGGGGAAAGCAAAACTGCTTCTTCACATTAAAAATCCCCTGAAACAAAGGGCTTTTTTGTCCCCCTCCCCCACCAGTCTCAGAGAGAAAGAGAGATTAAGTTTGAGGAGTCACTTCCAATCAGAAAGCTACCATTTAATTACAATGCGCAGGAAATTACAGAGTGAATGGGCAGGCGGGCGACCGGGGCCTGCCCTGCGGGATGACAGGCCTGAAATCCAACCACTTCATCACAGAGCTTTATCACAAGAGGCTGTCTGGAAGGCTGACAATCTGATTGTACTGTCAACTCAATTCATAATTAATATATTTATCAAATTAATTACTGGAAATATCTGCCCGGCGCTCGCCGTAAAACAGTGGCTAGCTTCATGGCGGGCGGGCTTCGTTTTCTGCTAATAACCGTGCTGTCAATTTAATGAGTGCAGGGAGCGGCCCTGTTTTGCCTGCCTGACAGACAAATTGCCCTCTTACAGGGAATGATCCCTAGAATTTAAGAGAAGAAAAGAAATATGGCATTGTTTGGTGACAGCCGCAACCGGAGGCTTGTCTTGGAAACTTTGCATCAATTCCACCATACAAGACGGGGAGGTGGGGGTGCTTT
This sequence comes from Macrotus californicus, assembly GCA_007922815.1. Lineage (NCBI taxonomy): Eukaryota > Metazoa > Chordata > Mammalia > Chiroptera > Phyllostomidae > Macrotus > Macrotus californicus. The sequence continues at coordinate 21,264 of VMDR010002467.1, forward strand.
GGCAGCTAAATAGATACTTTATGAATTCCTGACTGATCCCTTCATCAGAGGGTCCCTGCTGGAGCGGTTTCTCGGAGTCCCAAGTTAACCCCCAGCCTGGCTGGAATCTGCAGGGTGAGGCTGAGATTTAGGGACTTGAGAAGCAGCAGAGACTCGGGAGGTGGGTTTTTGTGAGGAAGCAAAGCCCACGTGCCCAGGACTCTCCAGGGCACAATGACACCCTGAGACGAGCCCCTGGACTGCCCCTTGTTGGGGCGGAGACTCAGGCCTCGAGAGGGGCTCCGAGTTGAAGTCTTTCCCAGCAGGAGCCTGATGCCCGTGGCCCACCTGGTGACTCCGAGTGCCCTGCCCCCACTTGGCTGCGTGTGCTGCGTGTGCTGCGTGTACTGCATGGCGCAGCTCTACCACCCCCCTGGGTTCGTGCTGGTCACCAGGCAAAGCTGCCTATGGAGACCTTGCCTACCCTTGTGAGAAGCCACCTGCCCAGGTGAGACGAGACAGGCAGGCCTAGGCGATACTGAAGATAGGGAGCTGTGGGAAGCCCCCCTCTGGGCCAGAAGGGACAGTGATCCCAAGGGTCCACACTAGTGCCAGCAGACCTAAGGCCAGGGTCCGGGGCACCATGGAGACCCCCAGACTGCAGCCTTCTGGCCCAGCCAGCAGGCTTCCTGAAAGAGGCAGCATGAAGAGCAAGTTAGTGGGTGGGGGAACACTTAGAAAAACAGGCCCCATTGTCCCCCTCCCGTGGGCCAGGCACTGGGCGGGCAGGTGTGGGGACAGGGTGCCCTGTGGGGAAGCCAGGCCTGCCCTGGGAGAGGCCTTCAGAGAGATTCCAGGAGGGCTGGGGGTGGGTAGCCCGTGCCCTCAGGTCTTTCAGGTCCTTGCCATTCCCACCTTTCTGCACACACCTGATGAGGGTCAAGGCCTGGGGTAGTCTCAAGGCCTCCGACCAATGTATCAGAGCCCAGAGCTTTCCCTGCTCCCTGCTCCCTGCTCCCTGCTCCACCGCTTCCGATCTGAGCCCACCCTGTTGCTCCTTTGGGCGCCCTCCCCCCCCTTCTCCCCTTTCCCTTGGGCTTTCTGGAGGAAATACCAGTTGCCCTTCATGAGGAGAAAACTCAATCACTGGCTTTTGTTCAGAGGTTGGGGGAAGGGCCTTAAAAGCCCTGATGACACCACACCCAGGCCTTTCCTCAGACTTTCCAAAAGCTTCCAGAAAGCCCAGCTCCCTTCCTCGGCAGGTCAGTCTCTCACAGCCCTTCAGGAGCTCAGGATCGGCTCTTCAGCCTGTTCCCCTGCCAAGTGGCCTCTTGTCCACACACTGCCCACACCTCCTGAGCTCTGTCTCATCAGCACGGAGCCACCGTGCCCCACACAAGCACCTGGCCCGTGGGCTTCCACCTGCGTGGCCACCCTCAGCAGGGCAGACATTTTCAGTTCCTGCCACCTGGGAAGGGGTGGCCTATGGATCTGGAGGTCACTTTAAGGGAAAAAGGTGCCTTGGTCACATAAATTTTCTTCTCTGCCTAAGACCCCAGGTAAAAAGTAGCCTGAGAAATAAAGAGGTTCCACCCCACAGCCTGGAGCTGCAGTCTGAATCACCGTGGGCGGCACCTGCGCACCAGAGCCAGCCTGGGCTGGTGGGTGGCCCCGAGCTGCAGTCTGGGAGGCTGGCCTGAGGTGGTTTCTCTTCTTGGTGTTCTGGGGCCTTTCCTGAAATCGGGAAAGTTTCCACACTTGTTCTCCTGGAGCCCACGCTGGGCGTGAGAGCAAGCACATGGGTGATAAGTAGGAATGAAGCTATCGTGTAAACACTTGTGCTAATTTAACAGGTTAATAATCTTCAAGCTCATGTTGTGCGTGTGTGTGCGCGTGTGTGCTGTCTTCTAAGCATACTTGAAGGCTCAGAAGAAGGATGTGCCCCTGCATCTGAAGCTGTGACATTGTTGAAGGCATTGGTTGTGTCCGATCTGTGTGACACACCAACGCCCATTTCCGCAGGACTGGTTACTAGACCTCTAACACACATAGATTGACAGAAAATGTTTTTAAAACAGCTTGCTGGGGGAGGCGCTGGTGGTGTTGGGGGAAGGCAGGCCCTGCCCTGACACGGGGCATAGCCAGTGGTCGCGGAGTGGCGGGGGGCTACAGGGGCATCGGGGGACCTCACGCGACATGTTCTTAGAAGGCCTCAGTGGCAAACATGTGGGCAATTTGCACGGTGTTTAACTACCTCTTCAACAGCCTGTTTTTCTTGTCCAGTGGCTGGGCTTCCATAAACCAGAGACGAGGCCTCCCCATTTGGCTCGGTTTTAGAGGGACGGCACTGTAAAGTTAATGCACTGAGAAATCCACAGCACTCTGCCACTAAACCCAACACGGGACATAAAGAATTCGGGCTGCTCAGAGCCACAGCAGCCGGTAAGGAGACGAAGGGATCTCTGCCAACGAAAACCACCTGAGGGAGGGGGAAGTGCCACCCCCACCAAACAACGGGAAGCCAGCAGGGAGAAGGGGCTCTGTGTCCAACCGGTGGGCTGGGGGCTCTGAAACGCCAGTTGCCACAAGCCCTTAATGAACCATTGCTGGATCCCCAAAGTCAGAGAAGTGCCGAGAGAGGAAGAGAGGAGAAGAGGGAAGAGAAAGGCAGAGGGAAAGAAAGAACTTTGAGGTTTGGCTAAAGCTGTTCAGGGGGGAGAAAGCCAGAGAAACATCTCAAATGGCAAAGCAGTCCTTTCGGGTACCGGCAAGGGGGAGGAGCAGAGGAGACCAGGAAGGCCAGAAGTGGCTGACTGAAAGGACACCACCTCAGGCAGGTGGCCCGACGATGTCTGTCTGAGGCAGAGAGGTTGGCTACGAACAGTTTTCATTTTCAGAGGAAGATGGTGAGGTCACCAGAGTCAGGAGACAGACCCCCAAAGTTGGGTAGACATGCAGAGAGCCAAGGCCTACCAGAGGTCCCCAATTCCCCTGCATCATCTCCACAAATACAGACATTCAATGGAGCAAACAACAGTGACTCGGGTCTCAGTCAACGGGATGAAGATGTGAGGAGCAAACCTCAGGGCCAGGTGACAGGGAGAGATGGCATTTGTGAGCAAGAGGAAATGCCAGCTGCTGTGTCTGCTTTAGGTGTGCAAGCAGAGGGCATGTGACTTGGAATGGGGGTGTTTCAAGACTAATAGAGCCCCTTGGTGGACATAGCATCATTCACTCATTCATTCAACAGATAGCTTACTACCCTGTTCCAGGCCAGCTCTGGGCTGAGTGTACGGCTGTAAAAAAAGTAACTCTCCCTGGTCTCTCCCAGTGCGCAGACTCAAACTCCAGCTGCTAAAAATCACCAGGGAGCCTGTAGAAGAACATATTTCTGGGCTGTTTTCAGAGGGGCTGATGTGGTGGGTCATCGGTGGGACCCAGGAAACCACATTTTACCAAAGAACCCAGCTTATTCTAACACAGACCCAGGTGATATGAAGACCAGTCTCTGAGAAATACTGGCCTGGTGGGAAATATAAAAAGGTAATAAGTCAAGGAAAGGATGCCAGGAATTTTCCAGAGATGCCACAGTCCTAGAAGTAAAAGAAAGAGCTGCTGTATGCAAGGGGCTGAACACAAGGCCTGTGTTTTCATCATCATCATCATCACCGTCACCATCATCATCATCACTGTCATCATCATTATCATCACTATCATCATCACCATCACCACCACCATCGCCATCGTTACCATCACCATCATCATCACCATCACCATGACCACCTGACCACCCTGCAGCTGGACCGAAAAAAGCACTGACTCAGAAGTTGAGGACAATGAGCCCTCCAGACAAGGCCAGATGAGAATGAGCAGGGCACAGTGGGCAAAACCTTGGTCCAGGCAACGAGAGCCTCAAATGTGCTGTGTGACCTGGGGCAAGTCTCTTTCCTTCTCTGAGCTTCAGTTTCCTCACTTGTCGAATACGTGGGTTCAGCAAGATGTCTTCAAGGGTCCTAGTATCTCTGAAGCCTATGAAATTGTTCTTATTTAAAATAATAATGATTCCCCTGAACTTTGCTGGCCTTAAGGGCTTGGGGTCATTAAAGCCATAATATGATTTAAAAAGTAGAGAAGAATAAAGACTCTTAGGAGGCGTAAAAATACTAAAAATAAGATTACAGTTAAAGCGTGGCCTCCATTGGGAAGCCTAAATACAGAGTCCGGGACAAATAGTGTCCTCTTTTTTATTACAAAACCTTTTATCACAAAATCATAAGCATGGAATTCTGTAACATAACAATATCACACTCAAGCACGCTACGTGATATTTTAGGTAAAATTTTCAAATTAGAATTATAAATTATTACACCCTTATTATTACCCTACCGACCACACTCAAGCAGGCGCTACTTCTGCCGGACCCTGTATGAGCCGGGATTAGCTCTGGTACCTGCAGCCCCCAGCCCACCCCATACTGAGGGCCCCACCCAGGCTGAGTCCTTCTCATGACGACAGGATTTTGAATTGTGATTTGACCAATGCGCTTTGGAGCAAAGGGCAGAGTTCATGGCGAAGTTGCTGCCTTATGGATGCCCGTTCAGCTGGCTTCTTGGACTGCCTTGTGGACAATGACTTCCAGAGAATAAAACTTGTCCCCAGGCATCACAGGGGGTTCAAGAATGTGTGGACACCAGTGGGAATGAGCTGCATGTCACTGTCACAGTGAATTAATGAATGGACATGTCACATCCCAGCATCACTGTTACAGACCCCTCTCCTGAGCAGCCACCCCACCAACTGGGAAAGGAAGCCCAGACTTCAAGGTTCACTCCTTCAGACTCTACAAGGAAGGGTCTGCTGGTTCCCCACCAAAAAAAAAAAAAAAAGCCCAGAAAACTACCTAGAAACAAAGGTTACTCACAGTTAAATAAGGACTCAGAGGGGATGGGGGGAGGACTGTCCCTCTGACAGACCTGGGCTCTGGGACCACTGAGACATTTCAGCAAATGTACTGTCCTCTCTAAACCCGTGTTGCCTCACCTGTGAAATGCATGACGATACTGACTTCTCGGAAGTACCGATAATGTTTCAGCATTGATCATGTAAACAGCACAGTGACAAGCACAGGCCTGGCACATAGCAGGGCCCAGGCGGGGGAAATGTGGGGATTCTACTTCCCAAAATGGTACCAAACACTCTCACAGAACCTAAGCCTTTCCCATGATGACACAGAGTCCATGTCACCTCCCTTCAACTTAGGGGAACTTTGTGGCTGCCTCAGTGAATGGAATGTGCCAGAAGCCATCCTGCATGACTGCTAAGGCCAGGTCATGAATGGCAGCACGGCCTCTTGCTGGCTCTTCTGGGAGGGACATGCACCTTGGGATGCCTGGGCTGTCTTTAAAAAATCTGGTGACTCAGAGGTCACCATATGGAGAAACGACTCAGAGACAGAGAAAGATGCCCAGGGAGGCCCAGCTGCTCCATCCTCCTCTGAGCGAGTCCTTCTGGCCTGGACACATGGCGAGGGGTACGTGAGCCCTAAGATGACCCCAGGCCCCAGGCATTGAGCTGCCCCAGGTTTTGCCAAGCAGAGCAGAGGAGGGAGAGCTGAGCCCAGTGCCCTAAGAAATAGCAGTGCTGTTGTTGTTTCTGAGTTTGTAATGCTTTGTGATGCAGCCTTAGGTGGCTAAACGAGGACCCCAGTTGGGGAGGAGGGTTGTGACTGTGCTATATTGAAGAAGCTGGGAGAACTCAGGACTGGAGCTGGGGAGGGGGTGAGGCAGCGTTCCTAGCAGGTGCGGGGTAGACCAGATAGCCAGAGCCTACCCTGGCATAGTTCTCCCAGCTCTGATGGGAATGGGCCCCTCCTGGAATTACCTGGGATGGTTCCCTGGGCTAGAGGCACAAAAACATACAGAGAAAGCTAGTGAGAGGGCTCACAGAAGTTCAGTGACCTCTCCTATGACTACTCAGGGAATGGGAGAAAGTGGGTCAAATACCACACGCTCACCGCCCCGGCCCTGGAGCCCAGCAGGACCCCAAGACGGCCAGCCAATGAGGGAAAAGGTGCCCACCGTGACAGCGGATGATTCTGCTCCACACTGTGGCCACTGGGCTAACTCCAGCTCTCTGCCCATGTCTGTAAATGAAGTGTCGGGACTATGATGCCACCTTGCTCCTTTGTCCGCACATTGGCTGTGGCTGCTTTCATACCACAGCCACGGTGTTGGGCAGTCACAACAGATGCCACCTGGCCCACGGAGCCTCACATGGCTAGTGTCTGCTTTATGGAAAAAGACTGCCAGCCCCTGCCCAAGCTGTCACAGTGAGGTCCTGACCCCGGCACCCTGGCCTAGCCAGTCTCTGGGGCATGTCCACGCCTCCCCACCCACTCAGTCATGAGACACTCTGGAGCGCCTTTGGGGCATGGCGGGCTCCCAGCTCCACCTTGGGGACCAGATGAGGTCCTTGTCCTATGAGAGACCACAGAGCTGTGTATGGACAGCCACATAGTCCCAGGACACGGGACAGAACAGTCAGAACCACATGGAAGTGCAGACTGTGGGAGTCTGGCAGCTAAAGAGGGGCAGCCAATCCCACTTGGGAGTGGTCGCCAGGAAAGGCTTCCAGGGGCACAACAGTGGCACCAGGTCCTCAAGGACAAGCAGGATATGGTGAACATACAGGGGCAGGAGAGGACAGAAGGAAACCTGGACAGAGGGAACAATACACACAGGCAGAACCAGAAGAGAAACTGGGCAGGACAGAGCATCCAGACACAGGTCCTTCCATTCCCTGTGCAGGGAGAGCACGGGGCATGGCAGGCGGTGGTAGGAGAGAGAGCCAGAGAGTTGGACAGGCAGAGCCTGGAGGGCAGGCAGGACCTGAGGACAAGGCAGAGTCTGTAGGTACCAAGAGCCACCGCCTTGCCACCACGGAGGACCCTGAAGGGTAGATCTCACTTAGGTGGGAAGAGAGCATGCCCAGATCCCATGGCCCTGACTACCTTCACCCAGACACAGGATTTCTACGCCAATCCATTTCTCTGTCTTCCTCATAGTTCACTCAACCTGGGTCCCCAGCCCTTCCCAGACTCAGAGGACAGGAGCAGCCATGACAGGCTGTTCCTAGCGGTGAGGGCCGTTCCTGCACACACCTGGGGTCTGCCAGCTGAGCAGGCTCAGTGTCCTTCCCACCTTAGCAAGTTTCATCTCAGGCCAATTTCCAGGTAGGAAGAAGAGAATAATCACCAGGGAGGGCACATAAAAGGGAGGGGAGTGACATAGCCACATGGCAGGTGACATCTTCAGGGGAGCCGCAGGTGACTGGTGCCCTCCAAACCTCTCTCTGAAAAGGCTTCTAGCACATGTCCCGAGGGACAAGTGGGCCTTTGTCAATGGGCCTGGCATCTGGGACCCAGCCAGGAGTAGGCATTTCATCTTTGGCTGGAACCTGGTAGAGCTAAGTTTGAGGGCCGCTGGGGGCCCTGAAGCCCCTTTATTTCTGCATAAGGTGCTCTTTCAAAGCTGTGCTCACCTCCCGCTTTTCCCGAATTAGCAGCAGATAACTACATTGCTGTTCCCATGTAATGCCATTGCTGAATACAGAGGCATTTTATGAAACAATCTGACTATAAATACTACTCCCCACAACAACCTGCTTAGGCAAGTATTATTATCATTATCATTATTATCATTAACGATATTATATCGTTACTGATACTAATGATTATCATTGTCATTATTATTTTGTCTGAAGGACCGAGGGGTTTGAGGTGCTGTGATGAAGAAGGCACACTCTGAAATGGAGAGCATTCGGTGGGGGACCTCGGCTTCTGTGGCACCGACCTTGGGTTGGACTCACGTACTTTGAGTGCACCCTCTGCCGAGAGCCTGCTTTCCCTGTGTCAAGAAGGTGAAGATGCCGGGGGTGGTGAACATTCAGCTCGGGTGCCGGTCCCATGTCTGTCCTGATGTCCTGGATGACGTCAGTGACAAGCTCTCTGCCCTCGGCAGACTCCAGTTCTCCATCTGCATGATGGAGGTAGGTGACCCTTAAACGCCTTACACAAGCAGTAAAGGCCTGGTAAGAACCTGCCTCACTAATCCTCAGAGTTGGGGGGTATACAACTCGTAAAACCCCACGGAAGCCGCAGCCCTGCAGTCTCAGCCCCTTAGAGCGGTGTAATTGGGCCAGGGGTCTATAGGTGGCAGCCTCTTGCTAACTAAGATCTGCGGGAAACCGCTCGTGGATGTGTGTGTAGTTTCTCAGCAAATGTGAGGAGGCCAGGCAAGCCGGACACGTCCCCCTTAGAGCAGTGTGGCCACTGGGAATGTGTGGTCTGGAAAATAAAGCCTATGTTTCCCAAGTGGTTATCCACAAGTCATATTTTCATAGGGAAACATACTCTGCAAACAAGGACGGAGCTTGTGGAGGGTTATTGCCTAAATGCTTGGTCTCCTGACCCAGACTCCATGAAAGCAGGGGAGCCTTCTTGTAGGTCCTCTGCCAACAAATGCCCCCCACCGCCCACCCCCACCCCCGGGGGCCTCCTCGCTGTTCCTCAGGTGGGAAACTTCATGCCAAGGGCATGAGGCCTTTTCCTTTGCGATGAGGCTTATGATTCTTCAGAGAATCCATTTTGGTCTCTCATTCCCATCTCATGAGCCTCGTGCAACTGGTCAAAACTGACATTCAAAAATCTTTACCAGTGATGAAAGCGTTTGCCCTCACGGACAACCAAAGTCATCATTATTTAAAAAAAAAAAGATTCCGTGTTTACATCCTCACTTGACAAAATTTCATGGATGACAAGTTTTAGGTGGAGCCATTACGAAATAGCCTTTTGTAGGACAAAACTGGTCAAAAAACAGCAATTTTTTATCATTCCACATGCATGCCAGGGTCGGTGCCAGGTGCTGGTGGCACAACCAAGACCCAGGCCAATGAGGACCTGCCCTTGTAGGGTAAGGCCTGGCGGGGTCATCGCCAGGTGAATGCGCAATCTTAATACTGAGGGGTAGGTGTTGTATCAAGGGCGGAGGAGGTTGCTTGGGGACATGGAATAGAGGAGCTGACCTAGGGAGGTGGCATTGACTCTCAGAGGACAGGACAGCCAAGGGGGAACCTGAGCCCGGGCCGTGTTCTAGGTGGGGGGCGTGGCAGGCCTGGAGGGGCATGCACAGTGATCTGAGGTCCTGGCTCAGGAGGGAGATGGAAAGGCAGGTGCTGGACAGGGGCAGAGAGCCGGCAGAGCTGTGATGGAGAGGACAGGCTCCAGCCCCAGTGCAGTGGGGGCCAGTCGGGGGTCTCAGGCTGAGAAGCAGCAAGATCAGATTGGCCAGTTTGGAAAAAACAAAGTCTCCCTGGCCTTCAATACAGTGAACGGGTTAAGTGGATCAAGAACTGGGCAAGGGGACCGGCTGAGGGGAGAGGTGGGACCCTATCCCAGGGAAGTGGCAACTGAGACAGATGGAGTGAAGATAGTTTTGGGGACAGAATCTCAGGATTTAGCAGCTAATGGATGTGCAAGAGAAGAGAGAAGGAGGTATCTGTCGTGAGTGATGCTCACCAGATGGGGAACACGGGGAGAAGAGACTTGGGGAGGAAAGGATAATGAGCTCACTGGTGGACATGTTGGGCTTGGGGCACCTGTGGGTCACCCAAGGGTGCTTGTGCAGGCCACAGCTGCATCCTGAGATCTGATGTTCAGCAGGCAGGTCTCAGCAGGACTCATGCCCAGCTTGGGGTTGAGGGAGGCTGTTGAGGGACACGGTACAGGGCAGGGTCCCCAACTTTAACAAGTATGGAAGTCACGTGGACATCTATGAACAGGAGAGCTCCATCTAGTCCTGCTCATCAGAACCTCAGGGGCAGCTGCTGAGACCCTGAATCCATAACCAGCTCCCTAGGAGACGGGCAGACACAGTCTGGGAACGAACTTGTGGGAATGCAACTGGTGCTCCAGAGGCCGGAGGTAATAAAAGCAACATCGGAGGAACCTATAAAATTCCGTTTCTTTTAAAAAATTCTATTATGAATAACCAACGTTAGTAAGGGTTTAGTGACAAAGACGCTGTCATAGACGGCAGTCGGGACAGGTACTGAGCTTGTCAATCTAAAGACCTACAATGAGAGTGAAAATCCCAGCGAAGAAAATCCTGGGAACTGGATGATGGGAACAGCAAAGACTTCATTTCTCCCTCCTGAAATGCCCGACCAACCCATGTTCTCATGTTTAGTAAAACCTCCATCATAAAGAATATCCACGATGGAAACCCAAGCCTGGCAGGTTAAGCATACACAGTAAGCACCCCCCTCCCCCAAACTGAACTGACTGTAAGGGAGGAACAGATTTAATAGGTTTGTCTTGATATTCACAAGAAACTATAAAGTAGCCTGATGAAACGTCGGAGCTCTAGTCAAATGCATAAATACGCACTCCTGGTCCGAATCTCCACCCAAAGGTGCAAATCACATCCAGGGAATGTTACTCTCCCCACCCCTAACACTTGCATATGCCCTTTTATATCTCTGTTCGAGCACTCAGCTCAGTCCCCTGGGACTCCAGTTATTTATGTCCATGTCCGCTCTCCTGCTCTCCCCCAGCCCCCGTGCATCCCTTTAGGCAGGGACGTCATCTCCGTCACACCCGTGCCTAGCACCCTGGCGGGCACAGCCTAGCACTGGATCACTATTTGTTGACTTGTACACTCATCCGCAACAGAGCCTCCCAGGCCTTTCTTGTGATTCCAGACTTTTTCTGTTTCTGGCAGTGCTGGACTGGGGATTCTCCCCATGATTTCTCAATGTCAAAATGATTTTAAAACACCCACCCCTGAAGCAATTTTAGGAAAAGCAAGAAGGTACAGCCAAAGCAGAGCAAGTATGAGAGAGAGCTGTGGCACCCAGAGCCCCGCGCCACGTGGCATGACAAAGATTGGGCGGGAAAGGAGACTCCCCAGCAGCCCACTTATTTGGGATTCACGGGCTCACCTGCACTCACACGGTGCTCTACTGATAGGCTGCAAAACCTAAAGCTCCTTATTAAATGTCAGATAAATCAGCTAGCCTGCGGCGAAGCCGGGGAAGGGGCGGCGTGGGCTCCAGTCCAGTCCTCGGTAATTGATGGGCTCTGAATAAGCAGAACCAATCCAGACTGATTGTGGATGAAATGACTACAGCCAGCAAAGTTCAAATAAGAAATATGTGAACTTTAAAGTACTTGAACACAAATCAAGACAGTGAGTTTTTATAAAAATCTTTACTAGCTCAAACCACAGAAGCTCAGGATGACCTTTATCCTGGAGATGAGTCGCGGGTGGAGCCAGGACGGAGCGCGGTGTACATCAGGCTCGGCGCCCCGGGAAGGCGCGGTGGGAGAGGGCTGTGCTGATGAGGCCACCGCCAGCCCTCCACGCGTGTCTGTGTGGATGCCGGCAGTGGCCGTGGGATGCTAACTCTTTGTTCTTGTCCCATCAGAGCAGACTGCCCCTCCTCCTTTGCAGGGTGCTCCGTGGGGCCCCACCTTCCCCCTGACCTTTGGATAATGGAATCTGGGGTCTGGGCTGCAGTCCCCACGCCCTGTCTGTGCTTGGACACCCACTAGGGTCTTTGGGGAGCCCCAGACCTGCTATCAGCTGAGCGCAGTGACAGTGCTTCACACAGGCCCTGGCAGACGCTGCGCAATACACATCTGTCCGCCGCCTCTTTGTGCTAGGCCCTATGTGGACATCTATTTCCTTATGGAAGCAGAGCCCTCCCTGCCCCGACCCCTGAGAGCAAGCAGCCTTAGTGCTGGAGGCCCTGAGCTGGGAAGGAATTCAGCTGGGTTTGCAGCTGCCTCCTTCTCGGATCCCCTGCCCTTTCTACCACACGGAGCTGTGTCCCTTCGTGACCGGCCAGGTGGCACTGTTTCTCCTGTTATTCATGATGGGCATCTTCCTTTGCCCCTTCACAGAGGAGAGCCTGGTAAAAGTACCTCCTAGGGTAACAATACCATACTCTACCTCGTCAAGAATTTCTTTCCATAGCAACCATGTGTTCTAGTGGATTTATTACTTCATTAATTCAGAGATGTCTTGGGTCTCTTCTATGTGCCAAGCAACATGGAGACAGCCAAGTGTGGTGAAGTCAACCCTCCCAGCGAAGGGTACATGCTCTCTAGACAGGGGAGAGATGACCACGGTTTGCTTTATCACAAAGCCCTGGGTAGGAGGACACATACACGGAATGGGGCCAAGGGGAGGGGGCCTGCTTCTGCCCATGGAGTAGGAAAGAGGACAGTTAGGGGGGCTCTGGGAGGAGGTGGCCCTTAGAGGCTGGCAGGGATTAGGATTTGACATGGAATAGAAGAAAACCTTACTCAGTGCCACACTCTGTCTTCTAAGTGCCATGCACATATTAGCGCAGCTACTCCTCAGAGCAGACCTACTAGATTTTGTCAATGCCCCCATTTCTCAGATGAGAAAACTGAGGCACAGAGAGGCAAATTACCCAAAGACGCCCAATGGAAGAAGTGAGACTCGACCTCGGGCAGTCTGACGGCAGTGCCCACAGTTCAAACCCCATGCAAGGCTGCCTCTGCCCGAGGGAGATGCCAGGAAGAGGCCCAGCTGAGTGACCTGGGAAGCCCAGGCCATGTGTGGGGAAGATCCAGCCGTCCTGGAAGAGCAGGGACTACATGAAGGTCGAACCAAGGTTGAAGGGTACGATATAAATTGAGTTGGGGGCCATTCATTCACTCATTCAGCATCCATTCATTCCAGCAGGACTCAGTGAGCGCCCACTTGGTACCAAGGACTCCATGGGGCACCAGAAGACACGGTCACAAACCAGAGTTCCCAAAGACATGGGTTTAGGCACAAGCACAAGTCAGGGAGGATAACTTTCCAGAATTATCTAGAGATTTCACGCCTGCCTTTTCTGCCATTGCTTCCTAAAGCTGCTGGATAACAAAACCGGAACCAGGTGGGTTTCCACAGTGTGGGTTCCGAAGCTACTTGAGGTTGAAGCAACATGAAGCAGGTTGACAGATAAAATACGCCTAGTTAACTTTGAATTTCAGGCAAACAGCGGGTACTTTTTTAGTATAGGGGTATCCCTAATGGTGTGTGGGACATTTTTAAAGAATCATTTGTTGTTTATCTGAAGTTCAGACATAGTGAGGTGTCTGGTAATGTTATTTACTAAACCTGGCACCCCTGAACGAAGTGACCTTCTAACTGAGCTTCCCTGAGTAACAGAAGGACCAAGAGAGGGCACAGAGTCCAGGTCACCCACAGATACAGTTAGTGACTGTCAGAGGCCCAAGACCAGCTTTCAAGGACCCAATCCAGGGCTCTTTCCACTCCACCAGGCTGCCTTCCATGTCCCCAGCTAGAGGGGCCAGGACTCGAGGACAAGCCTGTAAATGACTGAACCTAGCCGCTCAGCCACCGGGGGCCCCAGGTGCCTTAACCCTCGGTGTCAGCAGCATGGCTCTGGAGCAGCTCTTAATCTCAGTGGGAAAGCGAGAATTTTGAGAATGACATTCCCCACAAGTCAGGGGTGCTCTGACCCTGGCGTTCAAAGCCAGAGCCATAAGAGGAAGCTGCTCCGTCACCAGGATGCTCCCTGCCCCACCCCCGGCGGTAATTGCAGGCAGGTGTGCAGCGGCCACCACGACCTTGTTTGGCGAAATGCTTCAGGGAAAATCAGAAAGTAGTACTGGCCACAGCTTAGGGGAAATCAAATGTTCCCCTTCAGAGCAACATCTCAGGAGACCGTGGGCAACGTCAAGGTGCCTTTATCTGAACACATTCCATCAGGAGGGAGCAGGAAGAAGACCCGGCCGTTCAAGGAAACTCAATCGGGCGCTGTGGCAGTCACAGGGGTATCAGTTACCATAAGCCTCGCGGGGCGGCGAGGAGATTAAGACGAGGATTACCTGCCACTTACCATGTGTCATCAAGGAGAGCAGCTTCGGCTACATGCCCCGTTTAATCGGGTCCTGGCAGGCTTTTCTCAAACGGATGGCTGACAGCATTTCTAAGCATGTTTTAAACTGTCCGTCATATCGGTGATGGGGACTCAGCAGCAGAGAGTGACAGCAATGACAACAGTGGCCACCGGAGGAATTTCTGACAAGTGGCCCTTTGTGGAATGATGAGAACTGGGACAGAGAGGTGCTGGGCATTGTTCTGGAAGCTCCGGGTCCACTTAAATCCTCTGACATGGTCCAGCTTCCCAATCCTCCCCTCAATCAGCCTGTGTGCTTTCCCAGGACAAGGTGGGTGTCAGACAGACTTAATCGGGTCTGACTCCATCTCTGGCAACAGTAGAAGCACCCATCGGCCCCGGCGCTGAATCTGGGCAGCCACACCAAGAGTGGGTTTTCCTCCCCAGTGACAGCCTCATGGGACAGCCAAGAGGCACGTTGGCCTGAAGAAAGGTTGGGTCTCAAGCCACTCTACAGTTGACACCAGCAGTGGCCCATGCCACACGGGCCAGAGGCAGACCACCAGCTGTTTATATGAGGTTTTAGTGGAACACAGTCCACTCATTCATGTAGTTCACGCTGTCAATGGCTGCTTTCTCACTACCACGGTAGAGCTGAGTAGTTTCGACAGAAACTGTGTGGCCCACAGAACTTAAAATAGCTACTGTCTGCCCTTTGCAGAAAAACATAAAAAGGGCTGAGCCCTGGTCTACATCACTCCTTGGAAGCGATCTCAAGGACTTGAGATCTGCTCTGGGAGCCGGAGGTGGAGGCCATGCCTGGACACCTTCTAAATCCCACGATGTGGAAGCTGTACTCGTTAAAGAGATAACCTTACTGAGGTCCAGGGTCTGAGAATTCCAGGCGGGGTTGTCCCAACTAAGTTCTTGCCACAGAGAATTTCAAACTGACCCAAAGAGATAGAGTACCCACTTCTGATCATTTTCCTGAAGTGGAAGGCTGATCAGGCTCAGAGATCTCAGGTGGCTTCCCACTGCCAAGGACAGTTAGGAGCGGCCAACCTCTGATGCTGGCATGGCAGCCACCCACCCTTTGCACCCAGACCCACTTCCATCCTTGCCTGCTGAAATTTCACTGGACCGCAGTAGATTGTTCATTCTGTGCCGGTCCCAAGCCTGGCACTGAGCAAGTACCACAGTACAGGCAGCTCATGCCAGACTCTGTGCCTTCGGTCCTGCACCCAAGAGGAAAACTCAGAGTTCCATGAACACTGCCTTCCACTGCACCTGCTGACCGCCACCTGTTCCACCAGGTCCTCCCTGGTGTAGCTGTGACACCTTTCCAGACACCTCCAGCCAGATGATGCCTCTCCCTCCCGGGGCCTCCAAAGCAGCCCTTCCAAACATCTCTCATGGGACTGATCAAATGCTATCCAACGTTGGTGACACCTGTGGCCAGGGACCCCATGGCATCCCCAAATTAAGAGTTTCTACTGTTCTTGAGCGATACCAGGTGGAGGGGTGGGCATAGTGAGGATGAAAATAATGTATTGTGGGAACTCTGCCTGGGGTTGACTTATCACCTGGTGGGAGGTCCTAGGCAGGTAAGACTGGCTGCCCCCGGGGCTCTTCTCTCTTGCTTGTCTACTGTCCCACTGAGGGGGATACTTGGGCACTGGCTCATCATTGCCTCTGCCAGGTACTCTGAACCGCCCCAGTGAATCTGCCCTGGGAGCAGCTGACCGTCGGTCCACAGGTGCCCTGCAGCAGGTCCCAAATCCACCAGAGTCACCGGGCCTCTGCCAGCCAAACCGGAGCCACCAGCCTCTACCCAGATCTGTGCTCTCTCCTCTCCCTGCTCTCCCAACCGAGGGACAGGCACACGGCTCTCCCTCTCCGTGCTGCCAGGAAGTGGAGAGCAATTGGTTTCTACCAAACACTGTTTCTATTGCTCCTTTCTACCCGTCAGCTCCTCCGCCAAAGCCTGCCTTTAAGTGGACCCACCATGGCCCTCCCTGCACCGGGGAGGGCCCGCCCCCTCCCCTGGCCACTCTCCCTCCTTCTCCTCTTGTCTCTCTCTCAATTTCTCCTCTTTTTCTGCCTCGCACAGGTAATTGTGAGACGTGAGGGAAAGCCCGGGAGTATTCGGTTCCAAACGCTACCCAGCAGTTCTCAGAGGGGCACAAAGAATCGCGGTGAATGTCACATTGAGTCCCTCCAGCTGCACCTGCCGGCAGCCCAGGCCCCTCCGGTTCAGCGGGGGGTCACCGAGTGCTCGCAGACTCTCCGATGGCAAGAGAGCTACTATGTTTTCAGTTCACAGTGAGATTAAATCTACAGCGTTTGACCCATCTAATTTATTTTGCGGCTGGTGGAGCAGGAAAAGCCCGTCGTCAGATCTGGGTGTATTTCTTCCCCCTTAAACAAAACACCGTGGAATGTGTAGGAAGCATCGGCAGCCGGACAGTTCAAGCCAGGCCTGGATGCAAAGACGGCCGTGTCGTGAGCATTAGATTTCGCAGCTCGGGCAAAAGTCAAGCAGCCCGTCCTCGCTTCTCCGCTGGACTGCGGAGCGCGCGCATCGGCGGTGGGCACAGGGCCCTGCTGGGGTTTGAGCACAAGCTCAGGCGGCTGACCCTGACCGAGGTCAGGCCTTATCTGAAGTGCACCCAGACTCGGCTGCACCCTTCCCTGCCCTGGGCTCCCCTCGGCCACCTTCAGGCCTGGCAGCCCCTGTGTCAGCCAAAGCTAGCTCTGTCCCCTGCTCCCAGCCACAGAAAACACACTTGCTGTGGCTTCCAGGTCTGAGGAGTTACCATATTTTGCCGTGTAGAATGTGCTCCCACATTTTGGGCCCAAAATTTCAGGGAAAAAGTCTTTCGTTTTAATTAATTCATGTATTTATATCTAGAAACAAAACTGATTATCGTATTCCAGGGTATTATTTTGCATACAGATATTCTTATTGATTTCAAGAGTTACACTTTTAATGCATATGCATAAATAAAATAATTAAAAACATTGATATAGATAGGGAATTAGTACTACCCATGTATAATGCACATCTTTATTTTCCCTCAGAAATTTGGGCAAAAAAGTGTGCATTATACACGGCAAACTATGGTACGTTGCACGTCTCTCCCTACGAGTTTAGCTCCTAGTGGGAGTCTCGGGGGTGGCTCTTGTGTGGCCACTCCCTGTGGGTTCCAGCACTGCTTTGTCAGCAACAGGATGGCTTTTTTTAAATGAGATTGTAGGTGGGATCCCAATCAACCAAACAGATGCTGGCCAAGTTTGCTCACCCTGGGTTATGGATGTAGGCCTGGACTTGGCCCATCAGCCTAGGGACCAGCCCTTGGGGATGCCAAGACATGGCCCTGAACCTTAGCCTGACACCCATGGACGCAGAGACAGGTTTGCTCATAGCCAGAAGGACACTAAGAGCAGAAAGGCCTGGGGAGCACAGGTTCAGCCTGGTGGAGGGGCAGGAGAAAAGCCCCCCCCCCCAGTGGAGGCCCAGGTGGGGTAGCCCTGAGCCCAGGTATCCTGGGCAGGAGGGGTGGTCAGGGCCAGGGCAGCACGTACACACACATGGGGGGCCTGAGTGTGCCCTGCGCTGTGCTGGGCTCCTTCTGCACATGGCAGAAAGGGTGGCTGGGGACTGCACAGTCATCTGGGCCAGGCTGGAAGGGCCAGTGAAGGGGGGGTCAGTCCTGCTCCTCTCTCCCAAGGTCACCTGTGAGGCTCTGTCAGCCAGTGTGAGGTAGTGGGAGCCGTGGCTTAGAAAGACTGGCAACGGGGTGTGAGGTGTGAGCTCTCAAGCGGGAGCTTCATAAGGACTCGGTGAGAAAGGATAAGGGGGCTCAGAGCCAGAGGCGGGGGAAGAACAGACACACGAAAGGAGTGTGGTGAGGGACAAGGAGCAACTGGGGACCCTCTTGGCTTGCTGCTGCTTCTCAAGAGAAAGCAGGCACAGGAGCTGATCCGAAGGAGGCACAGCGGCAAGTTCAGTGAGGGTGGACAAGTGTGAGAGGCGAGGGGTGACAGCCGCTAACTGCACGGGGAACTGAGCACGAGCCTCTGCGAAGCCCTTTATGTTGTCTTATTTGGCCCACGAAACAACCGGATTAGGTAGGTCTTGTTTTCTACTTTACAGGTGAGCACGGGAGGCTCAGAGGGGTGAAGGCCGGTGCCCAATCACACAGCTCAAAGCAACGGGAAGGAAGCTGCTTCCAACTGTCCGATTCCAGGGCCGAGCTCCCCAGTCACCACCCTACACTGTCAGGAGAAACTCACAGGCACGGACCCAGAGCTGAGAAATGAGGTTAGGGGCCCTCTAGCCAGAATGCCATCCAGCCTCTGAGAGCAGGGTGTTGGCAAAGGTCAATTAGGGACAGGCGGCCTCTTGGGGGCAGACCCCAGTGTAGCCACACCAAATCCCCCACCTGCCTCGGGGGTCCTCGCTTGGCAGGGCGGCGCCCAGGAGCTGTAGCCCTGCTGAGGTGTGAGCACCCTGGGACCTGGACGTGAGTTTCAGCCGAGGCTGGGCCAACCCTCGTTATTCATTATAACACATGGCTCATGACCTTCGGGGAATGCACGAGATGGAGGGTGGCGGCCCTCTCCCAAGGCCATACCTTAGTCTCATATTTCTCACTTGAAGCCATGACTGAGGCACAGAATTAAAGGCGGGTCGCCTACCTGCTGGTCGGCATTGGGGTGGGGGGCGGGGGACTGTGCCACTACTGGCCTGACTTCAACGTGCTGGCCTTTGAGTGAGGGAAGCTAAGCAGACAGAGAGGGGTGAGGAGCAAGGCCCCCTGGGACACGGGCATGCTCAGGAGAGGTCAGAACACAAAGGACTCAAATCTGGCAGCAGTTTTAGCCACAAAACAGGGAAGCAGCAAAGGCTTGTGTTTTTTATAGAAAGAAAGAACTTGTATTTTTGATAATTCTCGCAAAGTGAAGGCAGACAAGGAAGCAGGAAGAAGTGCTACTGGCCACTCGTAGCTGACCAGTGTTTTTTTAATTGGTTACCAGTGTGACCAGTGTGCACTCTCTCTGGGTCACTGGAAGCGCCAGCGGAGGTGATGTCGGCGTGTTTAAGGAGGAATCTCTTACACTTGGCCCAGCTCCCCAGAACCAGGGGAGGGTGCATTCAGCAGGGGAGTCTGTGTGAGCTCTGTCTGGTCTGTGGAGCTGACATCAGTAACAACGGCTGACGTTTACTGTGGGCGGGTCATGTGTCACAGAGAGTTCGAAGGCAAGTCCATGGACTCACTGATTTTGTCCTCATTTACCGCTGTGAGACCCTAGAGTTACTGTCACCACCTGACTGGAGAAGGACTCAGGCAGGGCGAGGAGGGGGGGGGCGTCCTGTCACCTGTCACGTGTGACCAAACTAGTAAGAGCCGGAGCCAGGAACTGTGCCCAGTCAGCCAAATTCCAGATTCTTCCCCTGAACCCTCTGCCATACTGCTCAAATTTTAGGAAGTACCAGAAACACCTGAAGTTTCCACTCCACGGGACTGGAAAATACATGTCCTCGCCAAAAGAAAAAAAAATTGGGCATGAATGCTCACAGCGCCCTTATTCACAGTAACCACAAAGCGGAACAGTTCAAATGCCCATCCAATACCAACAGACACACAACAGGCGGAATGTCCCTGTGGTGGAGCATTAGTCACCCGTGAAAAGGAAGGCAGTGCCAGCACAGGCTGCGTGGCGGATGGACCCGAGAGTACGAGGCTGAGGGAAGGAAGCCGGACACAGAAGACCGCATGCTGCTCGGCTCTACTTGTGTGAAAGGGCCAGAAGGGGCAGTCACGGAAGCAGGAAGTGGGTGGGACTGGTGGTAGCTGAGGAGGCAGATGATTGAGGGCGACTTGAAGGTGTGTGTGGAATTCTTTCTAGAACAATAGGAATGTTCTGGAATTACTGGTCATGGGTGTCCAACATGGTGTCCATACTACAAAGAAAAGGCACTAAATTGTACACTTGAAATAGTGAATTTTATGTTATGTTAATTATATCAATGACAATATTGGGGGAAACGCTCCATCCCATGGGACATATCAGTGAGGACACTTTCCTCTCTGCCCTGTGGCTGGTCCCCAGGTTGTAAGATGGCCACCCAGTACCAGGTGGTGCAGGGAGGCATCGAACGGAAGACGGCAGGAGTTTTCTGAAGAACAAGGCGCACATCCTCACACATCTCCCTGGTCAGGACTGGGCCCTTTGCCCCCCATTAAACCATCACTGGCATGGGGACAAGGGGCTTCCTGATCTGTTTAGACCAGTCAGGACCTGTCCCTGAGTTGTGCCAGGAGGGGTGGACACTCGGAAAGCACAGGAGCCAGTCGTGAGGAAGAAGGGCAGTGGCCGTGTGAGAGCACCCACCAGTGTCTAGTGGCACACGTGGCACTGGTGTCCATGGATGCCCAGGGACCCCTGCAGGGCTTCTGATCAGGAAGGTCTGTGGTGGGTTTCTGAGCTCTGTGCTTGGCACACACTCCACTGAGGGGCACACCCGTGCTCTCCTGCTCCCTCCAGGTTTCAAGTAACCCCACCGACACACACACACAAAACCCTCTGGGAAAAACCACTCCAAAAAATGAAGGAGGGAATAAAGGAAAGGAAGGGGGGGAGGAAGATGAGCGGGAGACTAATACAGGGTCTGGCACAAATAATGCCCCTTTTTTACTACAAAATATCTTTTATTACAAAATCCTAAGCTTGGAATTCTGTAACATAACAATATCACACTCAAGCACACCATAGGACATTTTAGGGGAAATGTTCAAATTAAAACTATAAATGATTACACCCACATTATTATCCTACCAACCACACTCAAGCAGGTGTTACTTCTGCCAGACCCTGTATTTTTCTCCCCTTTCATCTGAGTTTTTAGACACATCCCACAACAGCACTGCCAGGCAGCCGTTTCTCTGCCCATTTCATGAGTGTGGAGACGGAGGTGAAGAATATCAGCCCCTGGCCCACATGAAAGGCGAGGGCCAGGCATTCAGACCCAGGTCCGGGGTCTGCAGCTGCAGCTGCTACCACCAGCCCCTGCCTCTCATCAAACACACTGCCCTATACACCGGAGATGGTCAGGCCCCAACACAAAGCACCTTTGAATTAACTGGGAATCCCACTTGGTTCGAAAGCAACCATCTCTTAGCAAAAAGAGTTCAGGACTCCTACATAGAATAGGAAGTTGTTCATTCTTTCACATCAGAAAAGAAAGGAATTGCTCATTCTCCCTGGATTAAAATTGCGCGCCGGTAGCCTTTGCCCTCTTTTGCTTTAAGAGTGCATTTTGTCTGCATTTAGCTTTGATGTCACTAAAAGGATGAGCCTGATACTGCCGCTTACCATGCATTTATGCTAAGAGGACAACCATTTAGAATGCACGGCTTCCATTTGTCTAAAGCTACGTGCCTCTATAGTTCGTGTTCTCTAGACCTGCGAATGGGTGGAATTGTGGGGGAGCTTCTATTCACAGGCACGAAACTGGGTCAGAAAATACAGCTCAAAATAGACACCCTGCCACAGAGCTGCTCCCTGGGAAAGGCTCTCACCTAGATCCAGCTCGTGCGCCTTTTCAATCAGAAGCACTTACTTCTCCCTCTAGATATCCAAGTCTCGCTTTTCTATGGATCAAAAACCTCTTGAGACTAGAGTTTTAGGAGAAATGGAAATCTGAATTTTCATGTAAATGTCAACTCTGCTACAGAGTTTCCCATGAACTGCTACATATTTTCCTGGGACCATTCCTAAGGGAGGAATTCCCAACCCCCCTGCCCTCCCCACTCCAAAGCAGAACTCCAGTCTCAGAAAGTCAGAACTCTCTGCCTGCAAGGAAGCCAAGCTTGAAGGCTTTGGGGAAGGTGCCTTCAGGCATGTTGGAATTCTCCAAAGAGAACTGTCTTCTTGGGCTGGGAAGATCAAGTTCTGAGCACCCTGGTCAAGGTCTTTTCTGCGCAAATCCACCTGCGTAGCTGGTGAACATGACCTGTGTGGCTATGGAGGGGCCCACGGATCTGCAGGCTGTAAAGAGAAAACAGCTCAATGGGGGGCTGGAATTCACTCGAACCCTCGCAAATCAAGGGGGACTCCGTGAGAGAAGGCAGGGACTCTGAGAAGGGAGGGGTGGTGCCCACGCAAGTCAAGCTGAAGACTGAGTGTTCACACACCAACCCTGCAAGCTCAGGCTGATGCCTTACTGTTGGCAAGTAAAGTATTTCGGGGAGCATCACTCCAGCATCAGGGATGACCCATCCTCAGCATCATATTCCAGCCCCCGAGACAGGACCACTCAATCTGATAACGCATGTGCCTATGACTTGGCAGAATGGCAGGTGTGTCTGAACTCTGGGAGATGGGCAATGCTCCATGAAACAGTGACATAAGAAATTAGTGTAAGGCAGCTTTGGCATGGGGTTACACCAGATGCCAATGCCAACGTGGCCCACCTTCTGCCTACATGCCAGGCACTGTTCCGAGCATTTAACCTGCATCATCTCATTTAAGCAACAACCCCCACAGGGTTCTACTATTATCAGTCCCATTTTATAGCTGAGGAAAGTAAAGCTCAGAGAGGAGAAGTAGCTAGCCCCAGGTCACATGGCTCAAAAATGACAGTGCCCTGCCCTGACCAGTGTGGCTCAGTTGGTTGGGCGTTGTCCCGCAGAGTGAAGGGTCACTGCTTTAACTCCTGGTTGGGGCACATGCCTAGGTTGTGGGTTCGGTCCCTGGTCGGGGCATGTGTGAGAGGCAACTGATCAATATGTTTCTCTCTCACATCGATGTTTCTCTCCCTCTCTCAAAAATAAATATTTTTTAAAAATGATGGAGCCCAGATCCAAAGAACCCACAACAGTGCTCTCTTCCTCTTACAAAGAACCGAATCAATACTCATTGGGTTGAACGTGAGTCAGTGATCCCTTTCCTGTATTGATCTGAGCGCTCTTCATTAGGGCTATGACCTCCTCGCTGACCTTCGAGGAAGCAGACACTAATTCAAGAGGTAACATTCAAGGCACTCTATCTGCCACCTAAGGTCATCACTTGGGAGAGTTGACGGTGAGCCTTCCGATGTATATGTCTGCATCCCAAGTGGAGAAGTGTCCTATTAAAACACCAACCAGAACAATGCAACCTTGAAGAGTATGGGCTGAGACTTGCCCCTCAACATATGCAAACCATGCCCAAATCACGCTACTTACTTTGCATCCTGCCGTTAAACTGTCAGATGGGACATCAATAAAGTCCCAGCACACTGGCAATTAGCCACTGCATCTCAACTCCTTTGGTAGCCTTCACACCGCTCTGCAGTTGTGAGATTAAAAAGCTATAATTTACATGATTGGCTATAAGTGTGTGGATATCTTGCCATGACAAAGCAATTACCCAAGTCATTAGCCCCATAAAGTAATCTGTGATTGTAGGTAAATAGTGATTAGGTAGCTGACAAATGTTATATTATTGACTCTTAAAACAAATATCAAGGTTTATCTTTTCCTAGGGCCATATGTGGTATTAGGTTCCAGGCCTCCTGTCACTGGACACTAATAGAACATCAGATGGGTTTGCAGGCCGCACCAGTTTGGAAAGTACTGTAAGACACATTTTCCTAAGAAGCACATGTGATTATGACATCAAGAACACAGAACAGGTGATGCCATTTCCATGTTTTACAGGAAGATTGAGGCTCAGAGAGGCTAAGCGATTGAACGAAGCAGATGTGAAATTCCCTTTCTCAGGAATCCTTAAGTAGAGAAACAGCCCCTTCCCAGGACAGCCTGCCTTTCCCGCCCGGAGGCCCGGAGGCCCAGAGGCCCGGAGGCAGAGCCAAAGGCCTTCTCAGTCTCTGTAGAGCGCTCCTGGCCGTGTTGATGAAATAGAGTAATTCAAGCTCTAGTGACGTTCTCCCCGCCACTCACCGGCCCCCCAGCCAAAAAAATCAGAAGGCACTGCGATATTTGTCCTTTAACGATGGGGATATGTTCTAAGAAATACATGATTAGATGATTTTGTCATTGTGCCAACATCACAGTGTACCCACATAAACCTAAATGATGTAGCCTACTGCACACCTAGGCTACAATGCAACAGCCTTCTGCTCCTCAGCTGCAAACCTGCACAGCACGTTACTGCACTGAACACCGAAGGCAATTGTGACCCAACGGTAAGTATTTGTACATCTAAGCACCAAAAAGCACAATAAAAATGCGACACTCGGTACTTTTATGTGACCAGCCTCGCTGTTGGTCTGTTCATGCCAGTACCACCAGAAACACGTGAGTAATGCGCTGTGCTTGACATGGCGACGGCTACGATGTCACTAAGTAATAGGAATTTTTAGCTCCGTTGTGATCTTACGGGATCACCATCCTATATGTCGTCCATGGCTGACCGAAGTGTTGTTAATGCAGAATGCGACTGAGTGCATTTCAACTCCATTTTACTGCCTTGTTCAGTAAAGTTGGCTGAAGGTAGTAATTATTTCATTATGTCTATACAAACCGTTGAAAAAATGTGAAGCTGAGATGTTCAAATGAAATGATTCCATGCCTACCACTCAAATGTGATTACTTGTCTCGGTGTGACCAACATCACAATAAATGCAGCCGGAGTGCCTGGTAAAGCTAGCTCTGAGCCATGCCAAGCGCAGGGATGGGAGGAAGTCTCCAGAGCCTCTGGCCCACAGGGCCAGGCTTCAGATCTGAGCTGCTCGAGAATGTGTTTTCCAAGACCCTGGGATGGTAACAGGACTGTCCACTGAGAAGCTGACTTTTCTTTGACTCCGCCCTTCCTTCATTCAGCAGATACACGTGGAAGGCCTGCACATGGACCAAACAGGTGTGCCCTTTCCCTCACAGAGCCTGGCATCCAGCTCAGATGGAGGAAGGAAAACCGTGAAGAGGAGGGGTTTACTCCATTTTAACAGAAGGTTGGAATGCTGTTCAAATCCCAAAGCCATACTGAGGTCTATCCATTTTTGAATATTTTTATTCAAGTATTTTCAAAATAGGCCAAGTTTGACTTGCTTTGTTAAAAACAAAATAATGGTCTAACAAAAATCACTTGAGTCAACCTGTAGCTGTTTGTCACTCCAGTGACACCATGTCCCAAGTGGCCCGGTCTCTGAGGGGTACTGTGGCCAAGTGGACATCATCTAGCAACAAAATGTCATCTCAACATGACAGCCCCCTACATACACACATTCATACATACACACACTCATGACAGGGTACGTGGCCCATGACAACCCTTCTTAAATGCCCCTTTTTCTTCATATGTTTTCTCATATACTGCAGCATCTCGGAGGTGTCTCTTTCCATTTTGTAGAAAAGAAAGCTCCACAAGTCCCCACTAACACTTTCTCATCAATACTGTCCTACCCCTGGTCAGCAGCCTTTGCCCCCATCCCCGTCCCCTTCTCCTGAGTCTGTCACAAGAGCCCAAGGCACCTCTCTACTAACGGAAGGACATCCCTAGAAGAACAGGGGGGAGAATGGCAAGGTGACCAGGCAGCACCAGAATGTCCCCGTGTTAATAAGCTGCAGCCTCCCTATGAATATTTACAACCACATTCTCCCTAAATGATCGTTTCAATAGATCACCAAAGTGGGTTACCAACGGTGATTGTAGAATTTCCATCCCTGGAGACAATGAAGAAGAAAAACAGGAGATTCACACTGGGGCTGATTGGAACCATCAAAATATTTGTTTAACATCTGCTTTAGTCAGCATTGTGAGACCCGGCCACAATTGGTGGCACTGTTCCTGGAGCTAGTCTCATAGATTTAGACCTTTCTTTATTTTTAATTGGATGCCCTGCAGGTAAATACACGGAGCCCTTTGCAGGGCGGACACCCTGTGCGTGGGTATCATCCTTGCCCCCGACTCTTTGTGTGTCAAACGAAAGCCACTCCAGACCCCTGAGTCCAAAGTAGTTAATTAACAGAAATCAAAGGGGCCTTTGTTGCCTCCCTGAGTCTTCCTCTCTTCTCCAGATGGGGACAGATTCACTGACAATTTAGTTTCATTTCTGAGAATGGTTTCTCAGGTTTCCCTTGTCGGTGACTAGAAAGGGCCAGGTGCCATCAAGGACTCCTGCTCCTGGGGCTCTGCCAAAGACCAAATCAAAGGACGCTGCAGGGCCTCAAATCAGTGGTGCAGGTCCCATCAGGGATGACGAGGACAGGCATGGGGGTGGGGCAACCTGCAGAGAGCAGTGCCGGAGGGTGACGTCACACAGGGCACTGGCTGGAGCAGCAGACCCTGGGGAAAGGGCTTGGAGCGTGGGTAGCCCCTCTCTGATGGAGGCTCCTGTGCCAGCACCCCGGACACCCCATCAGGCAGGGTCTGAGGCCCGCGTTCGAGCTCAGAGGCACTGCTTGCCACATAGATCAGCCAGCATTGGCTTTAAGAGATTTTTTTTTTTAAGGAGCAGCTTTATGAGATCGGCACAGTCCAAAGTAAGCAAAGGGCCCTCATTCCTTCTGTGTTCACCAAAACCCGTTCTATAAAGAGGACAGATCAGGGGTGAGGTGCAGCAGGCAGGGTACAGTCCACGGTCAGCACAGTCCACACTCATACTAGAGGGACATGGACAAGTGAGCCAGGACTGGAAAACCCAGGACAGCAGGAGGAAGACACCTCATGCCACGTCTGGTTAAATCACCATGAATCCCTGCCTAAAAGGTGGATATTTACCAATGAAGGACTTGGCACTCAGAGGGGAAGTAGTCCTGAGCCAGCCGGCACCTCACAGCTGGGGTTAAACCCAGGCTGGTCGGACGCCTGAACCTGTACTTTTCCCAGGAAATCCTGTAGCTTCCCACACGAACTAGACAGCACCCTTTGGAGCTTGAAGGAGACAGCTTTAAAAATGAAGGGATGTTCTGCATCATACAGTGTGTAATGAGGTGCTAGGGTTTATTTAATGCTAAGAACCGAGCATAAGCTGAAAATAGAAGTAGATTCCAGAATATTTTGAGAGGTGGTTTTGAACCGGTGCTGGTGCAGATGTGGGGCTGGATGGAGATGGATGGGGGAGGGGAGGGCAGCAGCACCTTAGGGTAATGGCCAGAGGGGTGGGGGGAGCAGCAGCAGGGTCTCCACTAGCCAGCCCAGAGCTCTTCACCGAAAATTGCTTAAAGCCCCACTGCTGCAGAAGTGTGGCGGGGGTGGGGTGGTGGGGGGGGCTTTTGTATCTGCACCCATGCAGGGTCTGGGATTGCTTCTCTCAGGGAGCCAGGGTCTCACCAGGCCCCTCAGAAGGAGGAGTCTGGGGTGAGCGTTGCTGGAGTTACACAGGAGCTGTCCCCACTGTGCAGGGGCCATGGTGCGGCAGGAGGAACACTGTCCCTGGGTTCCAGTCCCGTCTCACTTTCTCACCCGGCTCTGGGGGGTCAAGGGATCTCTCTGAGCCCCTGCTTCCCGCCCCAACCCCGGGAGGAAACAACACCCACTTTGCAGGATTCTGTGAGCACAAGTGAGTGGCTGCTGTCAGACATGGGGGTCCTGCCAGGCACCCGGCATGGGGCATGTGACTGGTTCTGAGGGATCATGGGGCTTGGACATTTCCCACCCACCCTCCCAGTGGATTCAGAAGGTGTCTGCTTGACCGGCCCACCCTGCAGGTGAGACCAGGCATGGGAGCCCTGTGGCCTTATCAGCGCATGTGAAATAGGGCTGCCCCTTATTTGCCCCCTAAAAATAATTGCTCTGATGGAAAGTCAAGGAGTTCAGAAAACAGTATTTTCTGAAATACAATCTCCGTGAACTGGGAACAATATCAACCAAAAACAAAAACAAAAACGAAAGAAAAATGAATAGAATCTACTGAAACCAAAGGGGACGGAAAAGTCTCAACCTCAATCTTGTGTCAAATTGAGTAATAAAGTGAATTCCCAAAATACACCAAAAGGCACTTGCTGACCGCCCAGAACTCAGGGCCCCGCGGCCTCCTCCCCTCCTCCCCGAGTCACTGCCCCCATCTCTAAGGGCACTCAGATGGTGCCCTTCCAGGCTGTCTGTCAGGAATCTGGCACCAGCCCAGCCCTCCACCCCCAGTCTGGTCACACGGAAGAGCTCCCAGTCCTCATCCTCTGTGCTGTGTTCTCCCTCCCAGCTCCCTCCCCTCCACAGAGAACGTTGCTCCTTCCCCAGCCTCATCCTCTGTCCCTACCTCCCACCTGCACTCATCCAGGGTTCGTTTGAAGTCACGTGACCACAGATGCCTCCCAGGAGCACCTGTCCTGTGGTCGCACTGACCCACACTGCCCACCTCCTGAGGACCTCCTGACCTCCTCGAGATCAGCCCTCCTGTGCACATCACAACCTAATGCCTTGGACAGAGCCTGGAACTTAGTAGGTGTTTGGCAAAGCTGGGTCCGCACAGCCTAGGCTTCTGGTGGGAGAAATAGGGCCGTCACCAGCTATCACTCTGGGCCTGTCCTCACTGTGGGGAGCGGGCAGGGCCCAGCCCAGGCTGCCTCCCGGCTGTCTTAGTGGAATTTCTGGGATTTCTTTCCAAACCCGTGGGTGGAGACAAAACCTATACAGGGAACTTTCTGGAAAGCCTTGGCTTTTTCCTACATTGTTGTGTGAGCTACACAGACCCCTGAGCACAGCACAGGCACGTCCAAACTGTGGGCGTGTGTCTCGGGGACATTCATCACCAAGCTGAGCACCAGGACCCCGACTCTGCGGCAGTGACATGATGACTGGGTATTTCACGCCTTTCAGTTTCCCAGCTGGGATTCGGAGATTTAAAGACATGCAGGATGTATTTTCAAATTTATGAGAGGGCCATTGATTTAATTAATTGTGCCCGAAGAGTGTAGTCAGTCACAATAAGAATTCTGAAAGGCGAAGGGGGCCAGGGGAGGGAGGTCTCTGATGATTCGGGGCTGCCAAAGCATGGGTTTCTTTGGCAAAGCCAGCAATGCTGAGGGTGCGGGTTAATCAGTTCTTTGAGAGAGCATGTCCACGGCAGGCAAGGCTCCTGTCAGCAACCTGGGAAGTACCCGGTCGCACACACCAGAGCATATATTCATTTGCACACACCAAAGCACACATTCAGTTGCACAAGCCAAAGCAGTTTTTTGAGAAGCTTAGTGTAATGGGACCTTTCAAAAGGGACAGAAACCAATCCAGCAGCCAGGACTAGCCTCTGCTTTCACACGGGTCCGTCCCATCATCTGGTTGGTGCTGGCTGGACCACAGCCCAGTCCCCCGGATTCTGGGAACCTGATTTTCCCAGCTGGTTACACGAAGGAGCATGTTCTCCTGCTGGCTGGCCCCATCACAGGGTCATGTGTCAGAGATATCTGCCCGGTCCAACCTGCTCATTTTACCGATGGGAAACTGAGCCCCAGGGGTCTTGTCCGGCCAGGCAGTGACAAAGCCAGGGTCAGAGTGCAGTTTCCTGACCCTGTGCAGGCTCCTTCTGCTGCTGGCACAGGCTGCCTCTTGGCTGGGAGAGCCTTGGGGGGTACCCTCTCCCATCACCCAATTATTTTCTTCTCCCCGAGACTGCCACTCTTGCACAGAAAAAAAAAAAGAACTCACATATATCATCCAGAGAATTACGCCCCATTTTCTGCCTTCTGTGTCTACAATGACACCAAAATTTCACATAGATGTCCTAAACCTGGAAGCTGGGTCTGAGCAGAGAGGCCACCCCACAGACAAGACATCAAGCTCGAGGCTGGTGTGACATCAATTCCACTGTCAAGGGGCCTCATGGGGACATCTCTTCTGGGACGTGCTCTCCAGGGGCTCCAGAGAAGGGAGGGACAGCAGAGGAGAGAAGCAGATGCAGACAACATTTAGAACTTGACATTTGCACTTGTGAAAGGAGTCCATCAATTTTGGGGAAATGCTGGCTGTCCTCCAGAACCCATCTCAGCTCCACTGGAGCTGAAAGACGCCATGAGGGTGGGCAGCAGAGTGGGAGATCAGAACAGGAAGACGGTTACCTGCTCTGGAAATCCCTCCCCAGCTCAGCTTGGGTTGGTCTTGCCCTTCCTATGCCATTTCTCTCTCTCCCTAAGTAGTGCTGCACTGCCTGACTTCCCAGGGGACGGCCAGTCTTTGGAAAGCAGAGACCTTATCCATCCTGTTGTATCTCAGCCAAGAACCTGACACGTCATAACAGTACATGCTCAGTAAGTGTCCATGGCTTGCATGAGGGACCTGGCCCGTTCATTCACAGTACAGACCAGGAATCTGAGGCCCAAAGGGTTCACGTGGGAAACTGGGAGTGGATCCACAGCAAGTATCAGGCCCTGGCCTGGGCTCCACTGGATTCCAGGTCTTTGCAAATCATAAGGAAGCAGCAAGGGTTAACCTTGAACCTCTTAGTTCCACTTTTCCAGGATCATGCAAACTTCCCTCTCTCCACCTCCACTCTCCAAGGCCCCCCAAATACTGTAGAGTTTTATGCAAATGACCTTCTAGGAGCCTGAAAGCAGCAAGTGTTTATTTTTCCGTTCAAAGGTCCCAGGTGGGTTTTATCTGCTGGGCCTGCTTAGGCCCCTGCTATCGGATGGGCATGCAAATGAGCCCACTAGGAAAGACCTGGAGGAAAATCGATGTTTCGAAACACACAGTCATTTGCCTGCTCATTTTCCTTCTCCACTCCAAACAAAGTGGGGCCGGGACAACTGTCCAGCTTAGTAAAATTCTGACAGCAGGTAGATGAGGGCCTGTTGACAGGAAAGCCCAGTGCCTTCCAGTCAGGCGGTGGGGAGGAGCTTAGCCTCAGCCCCCAGGAAGTCCCCATCCAGCAGGAGCCTCACCTTATCTATTTGTCATGGCAGGGATTCAAGGGCATGGGGGGGTGGGGGTGGAGTGCAGAGAAAGGCTCTTGAAAAGCGTCATTGCAAACCATTGGACTCGCTAAGTCATCAGCTCACAGTATTGAGAGTGTTTGAAATGCAAATTCTGAGCCCAGTGCCACCCAGCTTGCTGCACCAGGAGGGCCTCAGGGCTACACTGAGTACCAGGAGATTGCCCCAGGGCAGGGACAGGCACCCTGCCCCTGAAGCTCAGGCCACCCCAGGAAGGACAGGCCAGGGGCCTCATTTCCGTGTCCGTTGGATGAACCCACATGGATCTCAAGAGGAAGCTGGCTGCAGAAAGCCACCTCTCTGGACAGAAATATGGCAATCCACTTAGCATGTGACCAAGCACTCCGCTCCTGTGTCCAGACAAGAAATGTGTGCATGAACGTTCTAAGCAGCTTTGTCCACACGAGCCCTGACCCAGAAATTACCCCAGTGTCCACCCTGTGGGGAAGGGACACAAACTCTGGCAGAGCCACGTAAGGGAACATCACCCGGCAGCGAGGGCTAAAACACTGGTAGCTGCCTCCGGTGGGGGGAGGTATGTCAGCGTGCCGTGCTAAGTGGAAGCAACCAAGGCCTAGGATGGGGGTTGCTGTAGCGGGGGTGGGGGGCTCCTGTCTTGGGTGTGGAGGTGGCTGCACAACTGTGCATGTGACTTCACCAGGTGACACACTTAAAACTGGTGAATTTTTCTGCATGTCGTTTATACCTCGATGAGGATGATTTTTTTTAAAGAAATAATCATGATAAATGATATTGAATTAGAGATTAACCTTCTTTGAGGATTCTCATTTTTTCAGCCTGAAAAATGGTACTCAAACCACAGACCAGCCTGGAAACCGCTTGCTCAAGAAGTCATAGGAGAGATGCGACAGAGGACAATATCTTCGTAGCCCAAGGTCAGCGGCTCTGTCTCATCGAGCGGCGGTGGGCTCCGGACTCAGGAGCAGAGTTTCCAACACCTGGATTTAATGCTCAACCCCGCACATCAGCTGGGCGAACTGGGAGGGGTGGCCACACCCGGGAAGTCCCCATCGGTCAAATGGCACCAAGAATAGCATGTCCCAGAGTGGAAACAACCTAAAGGCCCACCAGCAGGTAAACAGGTAAACAAATTGTGGCACATCCACACAAGGGAATAGTACTCGGCCGTAAAAAAGACGGAAGAATGACACTCGGTACAGCGTGGAGGAACTCCGAAAATGCGCCCAGTGAAAGAAGCCCGATGCAAAGGCCACAGGTCATAGGATTCCATTTGTAGGAAACGTTGAGAGCAAGTACATCCTTAGAGAGAGCAAGCAGGTTATTGGTTACCAGGTGCTGGTGCAGGGTTTTACTTTGAGGTGCTGGAGGTGTTTTGAAGTTAGATAGAGGGGCTGGTTGTATGACACTGTGATGGACTAAACGCCACTGAATTGTTCACTTTTTTAAATGGTTAATTTTGTATGATATGAATTCATCTTAATAAATAAAGTAGCATTTTCCTCTCTGGGGTCAGGAGGGCCACATAGATGGGAGGCAAGTCCTCAGGGTGGAGCAAACCCCAGTGGGTAGCAGCTGGGGTGACCCTGAGCTCGCAGGTGCAGCCCATCTCTGGCTGCCCTGAACTTGGGGAGTAGCTGTGACTCATGGGAGTGGCCTCCCCCTGTAGGTGACTGCAGACCCTGGAGAAGCCAAGTGGGCAGGTCACCCTGCGGTCCAGAACCCCTGAACCCCGGTCCCTGTCCTCTCCTGGACATTTTTCCTCCCCTGCACCCAGGCTCGGGCTGGAAGATGAGCCCCTTAGGAAAATAACCTTGCCTGTGTCTGGGCCCAGCCCTGCCCCAAGTGCTGCCATTTGATCTTTGCCCTGTGACCCCAGCTCTGACCCGTGCCTAATCCCTTGACCCTCCAACAGCAGCTTTCCCAAGGGGGCCAGGCAAACCTTGACTCCGACAGCTTGTGCCTTTGGAGGGAGCCTGGTACACCAGGTGTACAGAGCACAGCCTGAGAGGCTTAATTGTACGCAATCTGAATCTTTCCAGTACAGGACCCTCCTGAGGAATAGTGAGCCACACCTGCTAAGACCGCGTCTTCCCCTGGAAATCAATGAGCAGCCCCCAGCGAGTGAAGAAAGGGTTCAGACCTGGGCGGGCTCTGGAGGCAGAGAAGGAGGTTTTGACCTGGATTTTCCCCGAGTCCTGCTTTTGGCACCTGTACCCATGAGATGAGCATCCTATCTGCAGAGAAGGAAAGGCCTCTGGGTTAGAAGCTGCGGGGACTTCATGGTCCCCTAACCCTTCTGACGCCCCCAGATTCTCTTCATTAGGGTGAAAGGGTTGTTCCAAGGGACCAGTCTCTGGGCTTTCCTCCAGCTCTTTCTGTGAAGCTCATTCATTATTCTGAGGAAGCATCAATCGTCCATAGCATCCCGGGACACCAAGGAGAAAGCCAGGCTGGAGAGAGAGACTTGGGAATCAGCTGCTAAGGAGAAACAAGAAATGCTCCAGGGATTCTCTAGGGGAGTGTAGACCTACATTCTCAGGGGCCCCTGGCAGCCTGCTTAAAGCACAGGGAGCTGGACCCACCCCCAGGTTTTCTGACTCAGCAGGTCTGGTGTCTAACAGGTTCCCAGGGGACGCTGCTGCTGCAGGTCCTGGGACTCCACTGTGAGAACAAGGGAGGGGACAGGATGTCCCAGCAAGGACGGGAGCGGCATCAAGTAGCCCTGTAGGGTCAGGTGAGGGAGTGGCCTTCAAGGAAACAGCCGAGCTGGGAGGGGGCTGTCCCAAGAAGGGTGACAGTATTTGACCTTAAGTGGACAGAGTTCTAAAAGGCCAGTTGGGCCTGGCAGGAGGAAGGTAACAAAAAAGGGAGAGGCAACCAGCAAGGCTCAAGGCCAAAGGCAGGATGCAGGGATGAGGAGGAAGTGAATTCCAGTCTCTGAAGGAGAGACTGGCCTGTTTGGCTCATCATTGAGTCTCTGACACACATGTCTCAGGGTGACAGTGATTGCAGAAGAATCCGGGCCACGTTACAGCTCACAATGGGGCGTCTCCCTGAATTCAGGAAGGGGTGGGACTATTCAGGGACACACAGGGAGTCAGAGGCAAGGTCTGGGTCTGAACCCAGGTCTGTCACACCCTGGGATTCAACTCTGGTGTCACTTGCCTCTCAGTTGGGTCGGTGGGGGACTTGGGAAGTCCCCCCTTCCAGGACCTGTCCTTGGGAAAACGGCTTAACCGCAGTCTCTTCTGCCCCACCCTGCTAAGTGGGGCTGCGGCCACCATGTCCGAGGACTGACCCTGCTGTGTCCTGGGGAGCATTGCCCTGCATTGTCAGCATTTACTTGCAGGCACTGTTAAACGTCTGTTGGTCCCAGCCAGCCATGATGAAGGTTGACGGCAGAAGCCGAACCAGTAGCATTTGGGTTTTGTAGATCAGTCCTTGCAGGCTCAGGCTAAAGGAGCAAATAGGTGTTTGGGTCCAGCGGCCACGGCTGGATGGAATTTCCCTTCTAAGCTGAGCTGGGCAGAGCCTGGGGGCAGGACTCTGCGGGAGGGGCCAGGGAGCTGGGCCCACCGCACCCTGAAGATTAGTAAAGGACACTTTTCAGCGCAGAAGGAGGAACCTTTCCCCGCAGACTGGGAGGCACCAGGGAGCCTGAGAGGTCACTGCCCCAAGCCCCCAAGAGCCAGATGTTATCGCCGCTCCCCAGTGAAACCTGAGCCCGGGCCCTCACCCCACTGATGACTTCCTGGGGCAGGCGCCGGGGAGCCGTTCCCGGCCTGGGGTGCGGGGACGCTGACTGAAGGCAGCCATTCCTTTTCCTTCTCCCCCCTCCTTTCTCCTCCCTTGGTCTGGCAGGTCTCCTGGCCCCTGAACCTGAGGGAAGGTGCCACATGGCAGACTGATGACACCTGGGGACAGCAATGAGCAGAATGTTTGCAGGAATGTAGGACAGAGCCACAAAGGTCAGGCAGAAGGACCAAATCCCAGCAGAGCTGCTTCCACCTGACCCAGCACCTTGGCTGTGCTCAGAAATCCCCACCAGGCCCACCAGTTTGGCACACCTCCCTCCAGCCCCGTATAGGCCATCTCTAGTTCACACCCAGTCACCTGACTGTCCCCACTCTCGGCCTGGACGCAGAGCCAAAACCACACCTGTCTACACGCACACGGTGAGTCCCACTGCTCTATTAGCATGACTTTTTCTGGAAGCGTCTTGCCCAAGCAAGTGGCTTGATTGCTCATGAGAGGGACTTCCCAAAAGACACATTGATTCTTCAAAGGGAAGCTTCAAGGGACAGTTCGCACCCCAAGCTCCTTCCACTCTCCCACTTTCAAAGACCGCTGTAGCCATTTCAACCCGTCCTGGACTATGCATCACACCCCCTATCTAACCCTAACCCAACCTTCCCCTACCGCCCACACTGACAGGCATGCCCCTTAAACCCAACTCCCAGTTCCCGATCGATCCTGACCTTGTCTTCCCCACACTGGGCACTAAGCACCAAAGCTCCATAGAGGTGGAGTTCTTCCTTACCACAGTAGGCAATAAACCCAGTTTTCGCTTATCAAAAAGTTGTGTTGGTGCTGTGTTGGGAACCAACACTCAACAGAAGCATTCATTATTCCAAAAGTAAGCATTTTGGGGAATGGTGAGTAGATGAATGAATGAATGTGGATGATGGATGGATGGATGGATGGATGGATGGATGGATGGATGGATGGATCCCTACCAATGCTGATGCTAAAGCCTTCAGGTCTCAGCTGAGCCGAGGCCAGAAGAAGGTCCCAGCCTGGTCTCATGAGAACCAGAAGCCTATCTGATCAGAGAAGCATCCTCCCTCTTTTGCAAAGAAACCCCTTGAAAATATAAAAATTAATTCTCCAATAGTAAATCGAGAAGATTTGGGGTGATATTTGCAACTCAAAAGCAGCGTTTGAAAAGAGCCTTGGTGAGGGGCTGCCCCTCTGCCTCCGTGTGAGGCACGCAGATCAGTATCAGAGGAAATTTCCCCCTTGTGCCTTCTCTGCGGTGGGTACAATGCAGGGGCTCACACCCCCATCCTCTCTTGGCACCGTCCTTTTCAGCTGAAATTATACTGAAGCAAATAATTATCGGGCCTTCTGTTTACCCTCCTTAGAAGATTTAATTTATCCCAATAAACATGGGGCGGCAGACCTTTTGGATTTGAAATGACATATAATTTACTTCTAACAAATGCTCAGGGTTCTGGAGAAAGCCCATTCATCAAGCCGATATGAATCCCAAGCAGCTTACCAAAGGGCCTTTTGTCTAATTGTTTTCCATCACAAACAACATGTGGGGAGGAGAGTTGGGCAATATTTCCAAACACTATAAGCTACGTAATTATTGTCCTCAGCAAACCTGGTGATAGTGTTGGAGTCACAATAGCAATTTATCTCCCTAATTCCCCATTCACTATGGCCCATCACAAGTGTCGTGTGGTTGAGGAGGCATTTAATAACATTTCATTCAAACCCTAGATTTAAATAACATTCGCGCAGTGACCCAGGCCCAACAAAGCCCAGGAAATCCAAAGGGGGCTGGGGGACTGTCCTTGATGCCTGGCATTTGGCCGAGGGTGCTGTGACGACAGAGAGAAGACCCTGGGCCACCACTCTGTCTGATCTGGACCAGGCACAGAAGACACCATCACCCATAGCAGAGTCACCCATGAGACTCTGTGCCCACCAGCCTGCCTATCGGTCCATCCAGGATGCTGTTGGCCTCATTCATAGTTCAAGGAATACTATCTTCATACTTCCTTCCTTCCTTTCTTTCTTCCTTTCTTTCTCTTTCTCTCTTTCTTTCCTTTTTCTTTCTTTCCAGCAATAATGTGGCTTCAGCTGCTGCCTGTGGACCAGTTCTGTCTGAGTCCCAGATTTCGGTCCCCAACTGCCCACTGGACACCATGTTCCTTCTGCTTCACTGACCCCTCAAACGCAGCCATCCAACATTCAACTGTCACCTCTGCCCCCAACTTCTCAGGAAATGGCCTGGCCATCTACCCAATCACTGGAGCGCCAAACCAGGGCCAGGGGCAGGCAGACTCCTCGCCTCCTTCCCCTGAAAATTCACATTCGGTTGGGCGGCAAGCACCTGTTGTTTCTAACTCCTCGACAGAAGGCAAGTCCATCCCCTCTCGGTTCTAGCCCCATGGCCACGTCCCCAACTGCATAACTGTAAACCCTCCTACCTGGTTTTCCTGCCTCTCTGGTTCTTTCCTCTTCTGACCTATTCTCCTCCAGACGGCAGGTATGTAATGTAATTCTCAAATTGCAAGTTGGAACTGTTCTGAATGC
Organism: Macrotus californicus; assembly: GCA_007922815.1. NCBI lineage: Eukaryota > Metazoa > Chordata > Mammalia > Chiroptera > Phyllostomidae > Macrotus > Macrotus californicus. The sequence continues at coordinate 58,367 of VMDR010002467.1, forward strand.
GACATGGAATTCAAAGATGGCGTTCTAAAAACAGCCTTGGCGAGTGAGGCTGCCCAGACTGGATGCTTCACACAACGCACATTTGTTTCTCATAGTTGTGGAGGTTGGAAAGTCCAAGGTCAAGGCCAATTTGGTGTCTGATGTGCTGTGTCCTCACTCTCTTAGCCAATAGTTTCTCCTCTTGGAAAGGGCACTAATTCCATTGTGGGGGGCCCCAACCTCACAACCTCATCTAAATCCAGTCACCTCCCAAAGATCCTGCCTCCAAACACCATCACATTGGGAATTAGAGCTGTACCCCGGGAATTGGGGGTGACACAAACATTCAGTTCATAGCAACTACTTGGCAAGGTCCCACTGTGTGCCAGGCACAGTCATTTTGGACACAACTGTTACAGAAAAATAGGGATTTCACCACCTACCTCCTCAGGTCATTGTAAGACCATAAAACACATACAGCGATGGCTATTGTCCTTGACCCTCAAGTAATGTGGGGCACCTCTCCCACTAACACACCTCTTCTTTTGGGGTTGGGATGGGGGTTGAAAGGGCAAAAAAAAAATTCAAAGCTTGGCATTCGAAAGGAAAATGCTTCATAGCTGATACTAGCATATTGTAAATATTTCACTCTCTTTTATGAATAGAACAGCCCAGACAGGGCTTAGAATGATTTAAGTTAAGGCAGGAAGTACAGTAACAAGATGCTAGGCCCAACTTCCCCCATGTCTTGCTGTGTGACTCTAGTCAAAGGCCTTGACCTCTCTGTTTCTTGCTTTTCTCATCTATCAGAGGGATATAATAACATTTGCTTTCGTCATTCCTCATGCTAATAATAGAAGGTTTAAATTATATATAAAGTATCTGAATGTGTCTTAAAAAATATCAGATGATACCAAATGCAAGGTTAAAATGCTGCATTTACAAAATTCCCATGTTTTATATCCTACAAGTCAGGGTTCCTCTGAGGCCAGGGACAAGGGCTGGGCTGCAGGCAGATTCTTTGGGAGGGACCTCAGGAAGCAGGAAGGAGATCGTGGCTGAAGTGAAAGCGAGAAGGGAGGGAAGCTGTGGGTGCGCGTCACCATGGTGGGCCTGTGGGCCTCAGTCCCGCGGGGTCCCTCTGAGGGGCTGTGGACAACACACCCCTGAATTGCCCTTCTAAGAGGTAAGTCAGCTGGGGTGCTGGAGAGGTCCCCTGAGGAGGTTAAATCCCCAGTCCTTCTAGGCTGTAAGAAAGTGGGCTAAACACATGCATGAGAAAGCTCTCCAGCCAAGCAGCCCAGAGCCTGGGGGAGATGGGGAGGTAGGAGGCTGTCACTGGGCTGGGGCCTGCCCTTAGCTGCTGCAGATGAGTTCAAAGAACTCAGAGTGGGCACGGGAGGCACGGGCCCTGGCGGCAGTGAAGTCTGCCACACCAAGTACTCCCACACACGACAGTCTTGCAGCCGGTATATTCTCATTGACGTAGCCATGCCTCGCTTATGCAGGGAGCATTTGCCCAGCAACTTCAATGCTCGGAAAAATTTAGAAAGCAGCCTCAAAGGTGGAAAATAGGTGTCACAAAATCTTTGTGCTGAATTTCATTCAACAAAAGTTTGTGGGTGCTTACCAGAGGCTAGGTATTGAGCGCTAGAGGGACAGTGGTGAACAAGACAAATTTGCCTTGTTCTTTGAGGAGTTAACATTTCAGAAGGCAAGAGCAGCTGCCAAATCTGATATATACTAAGAATAAATCCAACAAAGCGGCAGCAAAACAAAAAAACCCAAAAAACAGGAGAGAATGGAAGGGCCTTCTTTTGTAGGGTAGTCAGGAAAGTTCTCTTTGAGGACACAACTCTTAAGCTTAGAACTAAAAGATGTGGAGAAACTAAGTATATGCACGATGGGGCAGCGAGTGTTCTGGGTCCAGGCAATAGCCTATACAAAGGCCCTGGGGTAGGAAAGACCAATGATGTCTGAGGACCTGAAAGGTGGCAATTGAGGTCAAAGTGTATTTGAGCAAGAAAAGATTACATGCACAGAGGTAGGCGGAAGACTCATTTCCACTGATCCAAATTTCCTCCCATGACTTGAATCTCTGATATGTTCTATATCCTCCCAGTAAATCAGCTTGATTATCCCCAGTGCCAGGGACCTCACTACCTACAAGACAATTCCTTCCACCTTAGCTCTTTCTGTGAACTCCCCCTCTCACGTTGTGTCTTAAGCGGGTCCATTTTCTCACATTCACCGTAACTTGTTAAATGAATAGGCACCTCGGGAACCTTCTATTAAACCATTATAGATCGAAGGAGGATCAGGAGAAGTTGAAATCAAGGGCTTTCCATCTCCCAGACTTAGGCCAGGATTTTTAAATAAGGGTATGATTTATGATGACATGTTTGTCCCCTTCCTTATTTGAAAATGGTGACAGTAGTTTTCTTCCTGTTGGCTTATGAGGTGGATCAGGGCCCCCTTCTATGGTTTTCCGCACACTGTGCTCCTCCTGAGGAAGGGCCACTCCCCAATAAATAAACACCACCCAAGGCCTCCCTATCCTGGAGTTACACGTGACTCACCGGAACTGAAATTCATGACCTATGGCTTCCCCGTAAGGGCTGAGGGGGCAAGGGGAGCACAGGGGCCTCCCTATCAGTCGAATCCCAACTATGTGCCTCGGAGGTAAAGGTCTAGTTTCTATTCTCCTAGAGAAGAGAATCAACAGAGAAATAATAAGAGTGTGCAGTGAAGGGAACGAGATGAATAAATAAGCCCTCTATGAGCTGGATTCAAACATTTATTTTACATGAAAGAGGGCTAATGACATTCAATAGGATAGAGGAAATCAAAAAGTCATAGCCAGCAGCCACTCTTTTAAACCAGATTTTGAGCACAACCCCCCAAGGGCTGTTTCCACCAATTTTCCAATAAATCACACACTGACTTTTAGAAGAGACAGATATTTAATTCGTGCATTAGAACCACAGGGCCATGACCGAAGGCTGCGGCCCTGGCAGCCCACCTGCCTCTGGCACAGTCCCTTAAACCACCCAGCTATAAAACGATGCGTTAATTGGGTAATTAAGCATGGGGCAGGCTGCAGGATGAGGGGCTGATGGCTGACCTTTGGAGCTGGGATCAAAGTTCATGGGTTAAAGGACTTGCCCCCTTGGGAGCTCACAGCTTCCTCTTCTGCTTCAGGTAGTAGTTAGACTGTAATTAATTATTTAAACAGATGGATCAGTCTGGGGTTGAAATACCCTGGTGAGAAGTCAGAGTACCTGAGAGTGTTAATTACCTCCTTCCGGTCATGGGAGCTGATGGCAGCCCCAGTGTGAGGCTGGCAGGGCAGGGGGCTGAGGAGGCAGTGCTGTGGGACAGGTCCTCTGGGCACAGGAAGGGCCCAGACACTGTCCCTGAGTGAGGCGTTCCAACCTCCACCCACAGGCACACACAGGCCCTCCATCACCTGCTTACGTAGTGGTGTGCAGGCCTTGTGTGCTCTGGACCACCCAGTGGGCATCCAAACTCAGCTGTTGGCCCAGTAAGCATCATTGCAGCCAGATCCATCTGCCCACCACAGAGAGCGAGGCAGGGAGCCCCCGGATCCCCACACCTCCCAGATGCCAAACCTGTGCCTCTAAGGGGAAGCGTCTAGTGTCTCCTCTCCCAGGGGAAGGAGTCGGTAGGGAAATAAGGACAGGGGCCAGGAGGGAATGTGCGTGGGCCTCAGAGCATGGTGGGTTATTAATCAGGGGTTCCTGGCAGAGTGAGGAGCTGAGATCAGGGCATGGGACCAGCACACAGGCCATCAGGGGTCTTCCCAACAGAGGGGCAGCCAGAGGGATCTCCGGAGAGAAAGCAGGTGGGTACTGGGGTGGAGGCGGTGGAGGTGGGAGGAGGTGAGGGTGCACGAAGCACCCACACACCCCATTCCCAGGATTTACAGCACTGCTATGCAGAGGGCACAGGGCTGTGGTGGGGGGGCGGGGGGGCGGGCACGGATTTACACAGGTGTGGGTGCTGGGTGGGTGAATAGCCTGACCAGATTTGCAAGGTGTCAACAGGATCCACATTCAGATCTGAACCAGAGGCCCGGCCCAGCTAGGAGGAAGGACACCCCCTGAATTTGAAACAGCGCACCTCTTTCCTACCTCAACAGCAGCGGTGTGGCAGGTGGGGTGGGAGAGAGCCCAGGCAAGCCGAGGGGTGGAGCTCCTTTCCTGGAGCCCCTGGGGGGAGGGCACATCGTCTTTTTCTCCCCACTCCAGGCCCCCACAGCAGCAGAAGAGCAAGGCCCCCACGGGGCAGCTTGTACAGAGGAAAAGGGTCTGGTGGGGAGGATTAGTTTCCTCCAGGCTTTCAGAAAGCCTGCCTCTCTGCCCTCTTTGGGGAGAATGACATTGGCTGGTGCTAAAGCTTCAAGCAGGAGAACCCAACCCCCGTCTTGCTGTAGCACATACAGCATGTTCTTGTCAGTCACCAAGTGTCCCCATGCCTGACTCCTCCCAGACATGGAGCCCTTTGAGGATATCCCTCACCTGGTACTCTCAGCCTTCAACACAAGACCTGGTGGGCGGCACTTTCCCAAATGGCAGCCCTGCCCCCAGCCTGCCACCCTCCGTCACTGCTGCTGCAGAAGGAGGGTGAGCCATGGGAGAAGGAACAGCCCCCCGACTTAGAAAAATGGCTTCCTGGGCACGTCCGAGCCAGGTCACAGTGAGCTTGACCCTCATGGCAGGCACAGAGGCTGGGAGGTGACTGAAGACCACACCTGGTGCTGGGGTGTGAGAGAGCAGCATCCATTTACACACGGGAGCCACACTGCAGCTGGGTGGGCAGCTGGAAATTCCACTGAGTTTGCAGCAGGATACAGAGACCATGGAGTGCTTTCCACTCGCCCATGCCCACAGGGTAGAGCACTTGCCCTGAGGGACAAATGAGGCAGAGCTGAAGCTCAGCAAATCCACAAATGACAACACCTCCGGGATGCCCATTGTGTCCAAGCTGACTCCAGCAGGTTTGGTGTCCCCGCATCCCCCAAAACAATAGCTCAAGTAGTCATCACATGGCTGGAAAGCACAGCCACTGTCATTAAAATCCAAGAGGTGCTATTAATTAAAGTGCCCCTCACCCATTATGTAGAGAGAGCCGCTATTTCCATCCGAAGCCTGCTGTCAGATAACTGCTGCCATTAAAACAAAAAACTCATTCCGAGATACAATTCCACTCACATGCAAGTGCTCTGGGGTTTGAGGCAGCTGCTCATGCTGCTGAAACACACACACCAGGCTTTCAGGGCCCACAGTTACCAGAGCCTCTCTGCCCACACACCTGCAAGGAGACCAACGTATCCTCCCGAACAAAACCCTGCTTGCTGTAATGGCTTTGCCAGAGCCAGCAAAGGTATACCAGAGGTGGCAGAGCTGATAGATGCCTCAGGAGTCAGCCATTCGGAAATTCCATTCACTCATCCATCCACCCATCCACCCATCCACCCATCCACCCATCCATCCATCCATCCATCCATCCACCCATCCATCCACCCATCCATCCATCCATCCATCCATCCATCCATCCATCCATCCATTCATGGTGCGTGCAGTCTGGACACCTATCATGCGGTCAGACACTACAACAGGCACCGGAGTAGTGCAGTCAGTGACCTAGCTGCAGGGCCTTCCCACATGTGGCTTAAAGCGATGACAGCGCTATGCCCTGGGAGTGCCTGGGAAGTGTGAGGGTCACCAAAACCTCCCAGCTGGGCCCCTGGGGACCCATGGGCACTCAGAGCAGTCTCTGGAGCGGTCTACCTGCTGACAACCTTGGCATGGAATGAGCTAGTCCTAAAGTTGTCACAGGCTGATAAACTCTAGAACTACATGGAACACAACGGGAAATGTTAGCATGGGCTGCAAACCTGGAGACACGCTGAGTACACCAGAGCCCATCCTAAGTCTTCAGCCTGCCCATCGATTGGCTAGCTCGACCCTGACCATCTGCTGTGAGCTGCTCAGACTAATCCTGGAAGCACTCAGTCCCCAAAGCAAGAGGAGAGAGGGACTAGAATCTTCTAACTCTTTCCGGGGCTGAAAGCCCCCCAGGTCGGAAGGCTGCCAAGCCTGTCAGTGGAGGGCGGAGGGGGAGGACCGCTTCTCTCCGGGCACACAGCCCACAATGCTGACCCATTGCACAGTGAGGCCTGGGGGTCAGTCACATTGAACCTGAACTCCCAAGTCCTGAGTTCACAGGACTCAAGGTAATAGGAAGAAAGGAAGGGAAGGGGGAAAGAAGAAAGGAAGGAGAAAAAAGGCCCAGGACCATTTTGTTCAGAGACTAATGCACTGTTTGACACATAGTAGGGTCTCAACAAATTTTTTTTATAGGCGAAATACGTGATGTCAATAGATATGACCGAGGTTAATCTAAACCTGACATAAAATTCCTTTTTGGTGCAGTCCAAACTGCAAAATCACGGATTCGCTGGTATTATTCTGTGAGAACAAATGATTGCTGATGAAGCCATGCAGGTGATAAAGAAACTTCAAAAGCACAAGCCGCCAGCTTTGGGTTGGGAAGCAGCTGCGTCCTTAATTACGCGGCCTGATTTATACTCTATTAAATCCGTATGTAAGTAACCCATTTCTCTGAAAGCATTTAAACCTCTTCTATTCCACCAAACACGGTGCTTTTATTTGAAATAAATGTATCCAGCTCTTTGGGGAACATATGGTATATTTCTCTCTTATTAATAATTCAGTTCAAATGAGCAAAAATTAGTTGGTGCAGTTACGGCTGATTTTGTCCTGAAAAGATCCGCATTAATTTTAGACGTTTTGTAAATTGGGCTATTAAATAAAAGCATTATATGTGAATTACCCTTTAAATTTTAAGCAACTTGGTAGTTTAATGGTATTTTCTAGTCAGATTCATTTTCAATCTTTAAAAAATTATAGTCATTATGGTAAGACAAATTTTTGAGACCTGCTCCTTCTACCCAATTACATATTGTACTAATAAGTAAACTAGGAAACTTTAATGTTCTCATTTCAGTGTTCAGTCCTGCTTTGCTCCATCCTTAGGTGGCATCTGTCTTCCGAGACGTTCCCTAGAGGGAGGCTGGTCCTCTGACCCAGACGCTCTGATAGGGGGCTGGATGCTGAGGGGCTGAGAGTTCGTCTGGGGCGTTGACCATGGTGCTCGGGAGTTTGTTTTCAGGGTTGTTAGCTCTCGGCTGATGGGCTCTTCTCTCTTTGTCATATTCCCCCACTAACAGTAAAGAGCTCCGGGCCTGCAGAAAAAGCCAGCAAGACCCAGCCAGGCAGTTTTGCTGAAGAGACCAAAGGATTCTTGCGGGTGTTCGCTAGGGGAGAGGGGTGCATGGTTGACCAGCTCTGCCGTCCAGCCTGGCAGAGAGCCCAAAGCCAGGTGGTCCTTCCCCAGCTGCCTGGGAGGCTGGGAGAGGCAGGGTAGGTTTCCCGTGGGCCCGGCTCTCAGTGGTCTTCCTGAGGTTTTGCCCTGCTTCAATCCCGTTCCAAGATCCTGGGGGAAGTGGTAGGGCCTGGGGCAGCTAATACTCAGCTCTGAGCCTGGCTGGTGGTGTGATGTTAGGCAACCTTGGCTCTGGGCTCAGTTTCCACGGCTCTGCCGAGGAAAGAACGAGATGGTGCTTCGGAGTAGCCCAGCACACTGCCCTGCATGAGAGAGATGAGGGCTGCTGCCGGCTCCCTCCTTCCCCACCCCCAGGCCTGTCCTGGCACCCAGCTTTCCCTTCTCCTCATCCGGCAGACTGTTCCAGCACAGGGCCTTTCGGACACGCCTCCCATCCCGCCCACCTTGGCCCCTGGAGCACCCACTGTGCTTGTGCTAACTCTCCTACCAGCCTACCTCGGACAGTAACTCCAAGATCGAAACCCTTGCTCATCCTGTCTCGCAGTGCACAGTCTGCTCCGCGTGACATCCCACGCTTCTCCAAGCAGGTGGCCGGATGCAGGAATGGACAGCCAGGGCAAATGGGGAACCCACCTGGGGTCACACACACAAACATCCAGTCCAGTCTTCCTGCCTCACCCAGGCCGCCTAACGTGGAACTTTCTGGAAGGGTTGGAGAGTGAGATAGAGGAATTGAGAAGGGGCAAAATTCTGTCCTGACCACATGCAGTCTACTATTGGATCTCCATCCTGTGGGGAAAATCTGTCCTTGCTAAGTGACCAGAGTCTCTGGATCAGACCAGGACAACAACAGAGATGGCATCGTGGCGGGAGCTGGAGCCTGGCGCCAAGCAGGCCACACCCTGGAGAGGAAATCACATGACCAAGCAGGGCAGCCCAGGGAGGGCCCCCACTGTGCCCACAGGGAAAGTGGGGCCCTGGGAGAAGGGGCTTTTGAAAGGGGGTGTCCAGGAACCACTTCATGGTGACTATGCAACAAATGATCGAGCCCCCTTAGGTTCCAGTCATCTCTGATGGTCCCCAGACATGTGCCCACCCCTGGGAGCAGCTGCAGAGAAGTGGTCAGGAACACAGTTTCTTGTGCTAGATGTCCTGGATTCAAATCCGGACCCCTGCTGCTTACCAGCGTGTGGCCTTGGGCAGGCCACTCAATCTCACTGGACCTCAGGCCCCAATGAAGTGGGAAGGATACTACTAACCATGGATTGATGAGTTAATGTATACAACGTGATCAGAAACTTTCCAGCCAAGGGTTTTTTAGAAGAAAAAAATATGGGGTGTCGGCAGCAGGTCCACATCCTGGGCTCCTAAATGACAGTGACTGCCCCACGTCACACAACCAGGCCCCTTTCTGGCTGCCCACAGTTCAATTGCTTTGAGACGTGCCCAGTGGGCCTAATATCACGGCCACTGAAGGAGAGCCACCTTGGTATCCAGGATGCTGTCCTGTCAGACAGCCTCAGCCAGAAGCACCATTCTGATGGTCTGAGGAGGAAGTCCCTGCCTGTCCCAGCAGAAAACGAGCCTAAGAACAAACCACTGAGCTTGACAAGTCACTTTAACACTTTGAAAGCACTTTCCCAAACACACTGTCATTTAATGTCCCCATCAGCTGGGGTGTGTTCTTCCCAGTGATTGGTGTTTCCTGTCAGCACCTGGGGCTGGTCTCCCTTCCAAGGTCTCGCAGTAAGTGGACGGAAGAGCTTGGGTGTGAGCGCGGGCTCTGGAGCCCGTTCTTGACAACTGCACTGTGCTGTGCAAGGGCCCAAACGTCACCCTGACTGTCTTCAAAGCACAGCAAGAGGACTGTGAGGATCACTTTGTATCAACTTGGCTGGGACACGTGGCCCAGATATGTGGTCCAACATTATTTTGGATGCTTCAGTGAGGGTGTTTTGGGTGAGGTCAACATTAAAATTGGTGGACTGAGTGAAGCAGATTGCCCTCCAGTGGGGGTGGCCTGTCCAGCCAGTGGCAGGCCCGAGCAGAACAAAAGACTGAACTCCCCATGTGAGGAGGATTCTGCCAGCCCACAGCCTTCGGACTTGAACTACGACATTTCCTCTTCCTGTATCTCCAGACTGCTGGCCCACCTTGAAGAGTGTGGACTCGCCAGTCTACATAATTTTAATATTTAATATTTGCATTTATAAAAACACATCCTATTGGTTGTTTTGTTGCAGAACTCTGACAAACACAAGGGCTTAAAATAACAACATTCCCACCCATACACACCCACACGTAACACTTCATCGCTCTGGACACTGAGCATGTGCAGTTTGGTTTGGTCATTCTTTCAGGTGACAGATACTAGGCACTGGCCATGAGCGGGGCTCCATGGGGGATGTACAGACATGGGCCCTGGTGCCGCCCTCGGGGAGTGTCCGGGCTGGAGGCCAGCACAGGCCTGGGTTCGACGTGGCTTTTGACATTGATTGGCCAGGTGACTCTGGGCCCCAGTCCCTCTCTACACCAAACTGAGACACCAGTATCTAACAGAATTTGGTTCTGAGGATCAGACGGGAAAACGCACTTCCTACAGCACCTGGCCCGTAGCAGGCACCTAATAGTCGGCATTGTTGCTGCTGCGGTCTCAGGAACCAAGGAGCTGAACTAAAGGACTTCAGGATTGCTCCTGAAGCTCCAGAGCAAAACTCTGCAGGAGGAGGGCTGGATCCAGAGAGACAGAGTAGGTTCATCATTTAGTCTGGAAGAGGGTGGACTGAGAGAACGCTCGTGGACTGAGATGACAGCCCAGGGCAGGCGAAGAGGTGGCTGTCCCTGCTCTGATGATCAGGAACAGGGGACACAGATGAAATTAAAAGGAAAAATCTAAAGAGTCAAAAAGAGGAAATACTTATGTATTGTGTCGTGAGCCTGCAGAACTCTGGACTACAGTTGTCAGGCGAGTGCCTTTAAGGACCTGGGTGCATGAGCAATGACAGCACAGGCAGGTTCTGTCTCTCCTGCTGGCCTCAAGTGGCCCAGGTGGTCTACAGTAGAGCTACTCAAATGGTGACACGGGAGCAGCTGTGTGTGTGCTTAGAACCAGCCACAAACTCAAGCAGCATTGCCATCCACCACTTCCTGTCCAAGGGAGACCCTTAAGAGAAGATGGGACAATTGTCTGCCTCAGAAGGAAGAGGACCCTGAAGCCTGGGGTGGAAGGCAGAAATTGGCCTGGCTCCAGGATGTCTTCCCCCAGGTATGTGTAGGAATATACCTAACATGCACCAGATACAGCTTGAAGGGGGGATAATGGCTATTTCTGTATGTAACCAGTGTTCATAAGAACGAGAACACACAAGTAATAGGACAGTGGCATTTACCATCACCACCCCCAGGACAGAGGGAGATAGACAGGGAAGCCAGTTCTCCTGTGAGGGGCAGGGGAGCAGGGCAGCAAAGGCTGCAAGGAGCACCTGCTGCTTGAGCGGAAACTTCCAGATGAATTGAATTTCCACTGCGAAGAGGGTGAGAAGTCTGGGACAGCCCCCCAAACAGGAAGAAGAGCGACAAAGCATGGAGGTGGGAAGAGGCTCAGCTCATCCAGTGAACCCCGAGACTGAGGATTGCTGGAGGGAGGAAAGCAAGGGACCCCAGCGGTGAGAAGGACACTGAGGCCAGACGTTCTGTAATACATAGGGGCAAGACCACGGTCGCCAACGATGTCATATACCTTGAGGAGTTTCCACCCTGTGGACATGCTCAATGCCCCCTTTAAAAAGTAGAAAAGCGGCCTGTGCTCTGAGTTAGTTCCATCATCTTGGAGAGCGTTTCAGCTGCACAGAAGCACGTCACTTCGACAAGGCCGTCAGCAGAAAATTCTCCAAACCAATGGAGAAGGGTGTATCAGTTATGAGTGGAGAGGTCTAGGAGGGAGTCCCCTGAGGGGGCGCAGACGGGAAAAGGCAGGTGGTCTCCAGTCAGCTCTCTGTCCACTACACACAAGATGCTGAAAGTTAAAATCTCGGCTGAGTCTACCATCAGGGAAAGAATTGCCAAAACGTGGTCCACGGTGGTACCCAAGATGTAAGATGTGTCCAAGAGCAAGATGAGAGCACAGACATTGGTGGGCGTGAGCTGTCTTTGCTACAGAGCTTCATACCTCAAAAACCATGCTTGAAGAACTAGATGCCCTGGCTGGGGTAGCTCAGTGGATTGAGCACCGGCCTGTGAACCAAAGGGTCACTGGTTTGATTC